>JBAMBL010002621.1:0-18716 GCA_037043405.1 Drosophila subquinaria
TGTAGTTTAGTGTAAACAAAAAATAGTAAAAAAAATCGCAAAATTTTTATTTTACTACGGGCCAGAATGGTGACAATTCTACGTCGATTAAACTTTGTTTCATCCAAATCGGTTTAGTAGAACTGGCGGAATCGTGGCCGCCAGCTCGAAAAACGTGGTTTCGAGATAAACGCGTTCAAAGTTTTGACTCCACGTGCATTAACATTAACATTGCTGGACAAAAAAGGCCATATCTCCTAAAGTACTTCGAATTTCAAAAAACCCTTTTAGGGTTATATTCTTAAATGTCCAAGCTATAAAAAAATGCAAAAAAAAAAAGAGTCGAAAAAAATTTTTTGCTGAAAGAGAATAGGGCCTTAAGGGAAATTATATTGTAAATAGTCTAAATCTTTTAATTCCCAGCCAACAGTAACTGTTAAATGGCGAAATGGCAACAACTTCCGCTAAATACGAAGAGAATCACAATAAATCTGAGAGATGAAGTCGAGCTTCTGTCTCTTCCTGTCCCAGCATGTAATAAGTTGAGTTTACATGTGAACAGAGGTTCTCAAGCTGCATACACGCTAACCTCACGACAGAGACAATTTGTGGCTGGGGATCGAGACTTAGGTAGCAGCTAACTAACATATAACAACAGAGTCATGGAAGTAGGTCACCACACATAGTTTTTCTAAAGGGGGATCTGTCTGGTCTCTATGAACTATGGTCGGTGGTTGTCTATTCCACGTTGAGTGCAGTCGTTGTCATCACTGTCGGTTATGTTGTATATTATAATTGTTGCTGTTCTTGTTTGATTTGTAGTTACCACATTTCTTGGTTTCGTTACGGAAGCTGTTGACGTCTGGCTATTAGACTACCAGACTCTTTGGCTCTTTTCTTTTCTAATTTTCACGTTCGAGTGCATCGTGAAAAACTTTTACTTTGTGACGTCTTCAACTCCATGGATTTGTTTTTCTTTTCGGTTTGTATTTTTGGTGAAAGTTTTTCTTAACTGCTTTTTAGGGTTTCAATTAACACAGCTGCAAAAGTGACTTCTCCCCCACATTCTCCGCTCTCTCTCTCTCTCTCTCTTTGGCATCTGCTTCATGAACTGTCAGCTGGTTGTCTAAACTTTTTGTTGCAAGTATTTATCTTTCATTATGACAACTTGGACAAAAAAATATGCAAGTTGTGCAAACAATCAACCTGCCAACACCCCGTGCTGGACTCTATGCATAAGTACATTGACAGGCCCTCACTATCTGCACTATCAACCTAACTACCTTCGTTGTGTGTCCCATATGTGTGTCGTCGACATTGTCATTAACGCTGTTGAGTTTCTTGCCTCGTTTCTATCACGCTGCCAACTGCTGGTCTCTTGGTGACAATGGCTTTTGTGGCTGTTTCTCTTTTCTCTGTTTTCTGTCTCTGTCACCCTCTTGTACTTAGCATGCTTAGCATTTGACATAAAACAGGCTTTCAAACTCTCCTGGCCAGGCCAAGCAATTAACTTTAATAGTGATGCAATGTTCTCGAGAGATATTCCTGCACTATATTTTGCAGTTTAGATTTCAATATAGTTATTCCATTTTTAACAAACATTTTATTCCATTTAAATATAAACAGAATTGAAGCTTATATTTTAATTAATGAGTTACAGCCTCTTTTTATGCAATATATTAAGTATATTGGTCAAACTATAATTTCAAACATCTTTTACCAGCTAATATATATAATCTTTTTTCCGTTTTGTTTGTTGGAAATACATGGTAACTAAAATACAAAAACATTTTGTAATGTTCTTAAAAGTTGAAGGCAATAGATATTTTTCAATATTATTAGTTATTGTAAAAATATTTTTACTTCAACTATTACTTGCTAAATTAGAGCAACTATAAATTTCATCGATTAAACTCCTCCAGAATTGAGATTATCTGCATTAGATTCTCATTGTTGCATGTATTAAGTTTATACTATTAACCCAATTAATGTCATTGTAAGCACCCAAAGCGTTTTACTTGGCCCCCTGACTGATATTAATGATGCTAATGATGATGATGATGATGATGACGATGATGGCCCGTTGACTATTCATTTAATTTGTCCGCGCTAATTTGACGCTTGATAGGCAAAAGTCACACGAAGAGTCAAGAGACAAAGATGCGAAACGCTCGGTCTCAGCCTCGGCCTCGGCTCGGTCGATTCAATAAAGTCATTAGCTAAAGTAGCCACTGCATCGGGGACGTATCTATAGGAGTATAGCTTCAGCTCCGAGCGGCATACGGTTCACTGGCTTGGCAAATAGAAAGTGCATCGAGGCAACGGCAAGAGGTGACTCTCAGTTCTTGCCCAGCTTCTGAATGTAGCCTACACAACTCAACACACAACATACACATACACCAACCACACACACACTCATGCACTTACTGGGTCTCTGTCAGAATCAGCAGAACGTGTCCATGCCGATAGCCACCTAATACTACTCAGGCTAATGACCGATGAGCAGAAATCTGGTCATACTTCTGTGCTGCTTAACGCCTCGGGCATTGGTAACAGGCGAGTGAACAGCTAACTGGAGCTGTCTAAAAACTTGGTACAGATGCCAAAGCCGATAGAAATGGCGATGGAGATACAGACGGAGAGATGTTGGTCCGTTAGTGAACTGAGGCTATGCGACGTTGTCAAATGTAGTTTGGTAACTCCTTGATAAAAAAAATAAAATAAAAATTTGTCTATAATTTTATTTATTTTACAAGTTTTATTAGAAATTTGTAACGCGACATCGCGAACGTGACAAGATTTCCACCTAGTTTGCTTCAAGAATTTTTTAATCAAAATTTTAACCGATATATCGAAAACAGCTTAAGAAACTTGTTTTAAATTAAACTTTCAATATATTTCTATGTATTAAAAGGGTTTATGCTACAATCTTACTATCTTACTTAGTGTAATCGGTAAAATACAAACGGTCCATTTTGGAAGTCAATTTTTACGAAAATGGGCAAAAATATAGAAAAAGTGAATTTATTCCAATGTAGGATCTGTATGTTCATCCTATTGAATTTGTCCTATCGTATATTGCTTAAATAATTAACTTGAAAACATTTTTGGAAGAAAATTTCACAAGATGTGAGTTTTTGTTCAATTTTACGTTTTTGGGCGAACATATTATTTACTTTTTCTATATTTTTAGGAAATTTCTGTTCTTAACGCATCTAGAAGAAAGCTCTTCAAATTAAGACGTTTAACTTAAGAGTACAAGTTTTCGTTAATAAATTGCAAATCTAAGATCTAAGGATCTACGCTTAAATATACGAAGACTCAATTAACAAGCTGGCTGTTGTGTCACTTAGAAGTGACTTATCGCTAGGTACTTAAGCTGGACAAAGCTCAAAGATATGAAAATTCCATTTACAAGCTGACTGTTGTGTCACCGACAATTGACTGATTCTCAAAAGATAAAGTTTGCCAAAGCTCGAAGGTATGCAAATTCAATTAACAAGCTGTCTGCTGTGCCACTCAATGTAGTCAATTTTGACAAGCAGCTGCTGCCTTAAGCATTTTGCCGAGCAACCGCAGGTAAATTGCATTTTCCAGTGTTCCCAATTTAATAAATTTTCCAAGGTAAAAGCTAAACACAACTTGACTACCGTTGTTGAAGTTGCTGTTGTTGTTGTTGCTGGCGTTCTTGTTTGGTGTTGTGGCCTAAAAAAGTTTTGCGCACCTTAACCATGGCAACAAGTGCAAGCAGGCCTGTCTGCCAGGTAAGCAGGTAGGCATAAACAATGGCCAAGTCGCGTTGCCAACTGAAAGCCAACAATAAACCGAACACGATTCTGTCGAAAATCAATAAATAGCTTCGGGTTCGGCTTTAGACTTTTGGCTATAGCCGTGGGCGGGGTTCAACGACAGGGGGAGAACTCCAGGTTAGACAGTGGGCCCCCATTTGAATTGCGGGCAAGTAATAACCCCATGTCCGAGTCCAAACGCGAGTATCGCGACTGCGATGGCGACTCCGACTGAGTCGCAACACGTTTTGCCATTTGATTCCCAGGCAACCCCACAACACGTCGAGGTAAATTTCCTGTTTTCCTGCCTTTTACTCTATTTGCTGACCCAATTTCCGCGGAAAGCGACTTTTCATTAGCCCAAGTCGCCTTTTATAAAGGTTTCGGCTTTCAAGTTTCGGTTTGCTTTGCCCAGCAGATTTGGCGCATTTGATTAAGTGTCGACCGTTTTGCTTGTTTTCCAACTCTTTAGGGTTGTTGCCCTAATGTGCCCGTTGGGAGATGGGAGTGCATTGTGGTCAGCGCGAAATTTCTTCATTAAGACCTGGCTCCAAATAAATGTTAATTGATTGCATGCTTAAAATACTAATGACTTTTGGTCTTAATTTGTATTGGTACACGAATTTTAGAGAGTCCTTTCGATAATGTTTTTAGGAAACAAAATATAAGTTATAATAAAAGGGGAAAACATAAGGATACAAATATATGACTGTAATATCCAGGAATTGCAAATAAAAATTGGAAATAAAAGTTAGGGTTAAATTTGTATATAAAAATTTAAAAATAATTATTGTTTTTTATTTTCATCATTTAAATTAATTTTAATAATAAAAAATATTTTTTTTATTAAAACCAGTCAAAACGTTTTTTTTAATTTTTTTGAATAAAAAATCATAATCGTTACGGTTCCTGGTAAATTCTCTTGCACTTATGTACTTGTATAAAAGTAGGCTATGATTTATGGGACAACGGAAAGCTGTCCCTGACACGACATTAGAAAACTACACGATGTGTCTTCCAAGTCGCCGACGGCCCGCTGACAATTTGTTGGTCGAAACGGTTAAAAATGTGTTGGCTACTTAACAGACACAACCTACTTCATCTGCCACCATCACTTTATCTACGAGGTGTCTTGACTCCAACGTAGAACGTGTAAATCATATAAGCATATAAACATATGGTAGATGTACCTCTGAATCACGCACGGCTTAACAATAGAAACCAAATGGCCAAAAGCGCTATAAACTTCCCTCGTTGCAAGGGGAAAGAGTAAATGTTTTTTTTTAAATTTATGCAAGTTGAAAATCGTGATACAATTGAGAAAAGTTCATTTGTTGGCTTTGACTTGACTTCGACGGGAACTTGAGACCCTGCGACGATTGGTAAAGTGAGGGAAGTGTGGAGGAAGATTCGCTGTAGGGAAGGGTCTTTGATCTTTTGATCTAGACTCTAAGCTCTGCAGATTAAATCAGGCCATGGCCCAACTTATCATATGTTTTCGATTGTATGAAAGAACCTTTCGAAATTCGACAACCTGTTGCCTGCACTCAACTAACATAAGTAGAACGCCGCACAGTTATGATGGCTGATGGTTCCACTCAAGCGAATGGAGAGACGGAGACGGGCCTCCCAACTGCCAACCGCTTGCTAAAAAAGAAGCAGAACCAACGACGCGTCTTTTGCCTGGTAATTTAAGAAGCTCGCCTGACTTTTTGCATTCACTTTATTGCTGCTGCTGTTGCCGGTTGTTGGTAGTTGTTGCTGGTTGTTGTTGGTTGCTAGTTGTTGTTGGTTGTCTGGCGTTGTGTCTATTTACCGCTAAGAGCAACAAACAGCGAACGCCGGCTTGAAGTTGGACACCCGCCCGGTTACCAAGTCGCGTTCAGCTTCAGTTTCTTGGTTCTCTTTCGCTGGCTGTTTGTTGTGGCGCTGTCTCTATTGCCGTATCGGCTTTGTCATCTTAAGTTTCGGACTAGTTTCTCGTTTTGTTCCCCTCGTTGTTGTCTCACTGTAAGTCTGAGAACTCAGCAGAGACTTTTGTTTATTGCAGCTACAGGTTACAAGCTAATCTAAGGAATCTAATTAATGCTTTTAGATTTTAAAATAGATTTAGCTATTTATATCTACTTAATTTGATTAGAATCTAAGGCAGATTTCAGTTACAAAGAGTTTCTTAAATATTATTACAATACTGAATTTGTAATGATTATTTTACATTAGTTAATATACATTTCAATTGTTCCATAACGATAAAAACATTGTAAAATGTTTGTCTAGGGTATCTTCTAGTTGATGATTTATTTGACTTAACTTTATATTACAGCTCTGAATGGTTGGGTCATTACCGATAGAAGTTTAATTGAAATCACACATACGCCCCATATTTCAAATAGCTTCTGGTAATTTTTGATAGTCTTTCAATTAGCACGGAGTTGTTAAAAAATTGTTTAAATATCTGAGATATATTCGTATTGCTATAAATACATTGACCAATACAAATGCAGATACTGATATTAACGAGCTGGCAAATGCTTGTAATTGGCGTTTAATTACAGGAAATCGGCTTATTATAAAATCGGCTTATTTCAGAGCACAAATATTTGCCAGACATTTAAATTGACAGATAGTTGAGACAACTGTGTCATTCTCTGTCAGTTTGAGTACGAGAACACATTTGCACAGACATGCACATACTCATGTGTATGTGTGTGTGAGTGTGTGTGTGTGTGTGTTTCGAGGCATCTCCATATCTCACAATGAGCCAACGTGCCACTTCTGCGAAAGCTTTTCCGCATTTCAAGGTCAGCGACAAGTACAGCTCTTTATGTATGAATGAGATCTAATTGTTCGCCATGACGATGATGACCGACTACTCATGGGCTTTGTAAGACTTACAAGTATTCGAGCAAGTGGATGAGCCAAGCCGTCTTCCACTTATGTAATCACAATGCCAAATATTGGATTACGCGTACATTACTTGTATGTTAGCCACCCACAGTAAGCGAAGACATAACGAAAGGTGATCAGGCTAAGTGGCCAAATGAGCCAAGTAGGCCAAGTGGGCCAAGTGGCTAACTGGCTTACTAGCTGAGCGGGTGAATTGGGTGGTAAGTCAACATATCGTCTCTCATTCGCATTAGAATGTGCCTGACAATTTCATCATTGGCATCCACAACCCACACAGCATTGACATTTTATAAATGATAAACTACTTAATTGACGGGGCCCCAAAGCCAGCAAGAATCTTATTTGCTTTTGAAATATTTTGTGCCAGCTGAAAAGCAAATACATATTTGATCAATTGGCCTTAATCATTGTCTACATTTCTTGTGCTTGTTTAGGAACAACTTTGGCACCCTGGATCTCAGTATTTAGCAAGAGAACACTCGCAAGTCATCCCCATCGTTATGCTGTACAGTAAAACATGGCAACGTCGACACTTTATGTTGCTGGGGTGACCTGTTTGGGATTCGTGTGCTTCGCTTTGGCCTCTGTCGCCATTGGCATACCCATTTGGGGTTATTACGATAGTCCATCAGGTGAGTACTCACTAAATTCCATGCCTTATTTCGACTTCTCTAATGCGTTCACCCTTTTACATACTCTACAGGTGGCTATGACTACGATCGCGGCTATTTTGGGCCCTTCAAAGTGTGCAAGCAATTGACTTATAATCGGGAAAAATGCGGCAACGATGTCTCCAAGTTCAGGCTGAGCAGTAAGTTCTAAGATTATATACACATTTTCAAGAGCTCATTAAAGTCAGCTCATGTCTTTTAATTTAGCTAAAGTTTCGTTTTTAGTTTAATTAGTTTTAAGGCTGGGACTCTCAATCTAAATGCATATTATTAAGAAGGCAAAGCTGTGTCTTCTTGGTGGCATTCATTATAAACTTTTATGAATTCGTTTCTCGTTTCCCAGAACGTACTTTCAGCCTGTAAACTGTCTTCTCCGTAATGAGCAACTTTGAGCTCTTCGCTTGGCTTCCCTTTCACAAATTTGTGATTCTTTTCATCAGCATTTCCTATGGGCTATTCTCTAGAAATCCATTGTAAAGTTAGAAAGAAGTTAATTAATTTATTTTTCTTATTTTCTAGTGCTTCAATGATATCCTTATAAATGAATGCACTAGTCAATAACTCAAGGAAAAATGTTGCTGAATTTGTAGCATACTTGTTAAATAATAATTAGGAATCATAATCATTAGTAACTATGTAGATTATTTTTGCTTAAACTAATGATTAAACTACGAATATTTTCGGTTTTGCCCAATTATTTAATGATTACGATTACAAAAAATCAAAAAAATATTTAAAGCTACAATAATTTAAATAAATAATTGAGCATCAAAAGGTTAGACCAATAAGCTCACACTTAATATTATTCGTTTGTAAACTTTTAGTTAATTATCCTTTATTTACAGATGCCGTATTCGTCAGCGGACTTTTAGCTGTCGGCAGCTCGGCACTGCTGGGCATCTTTTGCATATTGTCGGTCATCCAACACGCGATGATATCGTCACGGGAGAAGGTTGTCATGTCCTACACATCGCTGGTCATTGTCAAACTCATTCTAGCCCTGCTGGGTGGTAAGTGTTTCTGCTGTTGTATGTGTGCGTAATGCCTGACTAACAATAACTAATGTGGCTTGCAGGTTTGCTGGCCATAATAGCCACAGTGC
This sequence comes from Drosophila subquinaria, assembly GCA_037043405.1. Classification (NCBI taxonomy): domain Eukaryota; kingdom Metazoa; phylum Arthropoda; class Insecta; order Diptera; family Drosophilidae; genus Drosophila; species Drosophila subquinaria. The sequence goes on from JBAMBL010002621.1 coordinate 8,448, forward strand.
TGTTCGCTCTGCAAATTGATGAACAGGAGCGCTTCGGCTTCAAAATATCGCGTGGTATTTCCTTCTATGTACAGGTGAGTCAGTTTACGATTCTTGTCTCTGATAAGCGGGTCGAACTACAAATATTTGCTTAATGATCCACAGATAGTTGTGATTGTCTTATCTATTGGTCTGTTCGTGGCCGCCCTGTATGATGTCATCTTCTCGCGCAGCTCTGGAGGCGATCCCACAATGGCGCTGGACGCTTCATCGCCGGCGAGTGCCACGACGTTTAATAATCCAGGCTTTAAGGAACCTCGCAGTCGAAATGGCGTCTCGGTCACGGACGCCTCTGGAAAGCCATACAGTGGCATACGGAATGGAGCTGGAACTGCCGGAAGTGTGGCTTCTATGAGCACCACAGTGACCAGTGTCTCGAATGGGTCCACCTTGGAATCGGTGACACGTTCCCCGCTGCGTTCCAGTCTGAAGAAACCACGACCCCGGCCCGATCCGACGCTGGGTATTCAAAATCCAGGCTATTCCGGCTCGGGCAGCTCTCCACCAATGCGTCGCAGCGGGAGTGTGAAGAAGGTGCGAATTCAAACGCACAGCACAGAGGTTTAAACGGCATTTAGATTTATCCGATTAACGAAAAGAGCATCAATACGAATTAAGATGAACGACGACAAAAACAATTACAAAGACTGTGTATAGTAGCAACAACAACACAAAACGACATTTGAAGAAATACAAAATCAATGGACAAGTTTCAAGATTTCATTAACAAACAAAAAGTGTGTTAATATTGACATAAACAAATTATTTTCATTTGTCTTCCAAATATGTCGCAATGTTAATTTGTATCTAGACAAAGTGAGAATTTAATTTTGATTAAATTGTTTATGGCAATTTTGTAAGCAACGGTTTCCGTCCAAGGGCAGAGTCAATGTAGTTAATTTAATTTCCATTCGACATTTAGATTGATATATATATATATTTATATATTATTTACCATCCCTCAAGTGTCCTTAAGACCCACGCCCAGTCCCTCCACAAGCTACAAATCAAATAGAAAACATCTTTCCAACTTTGTAACGATTTAGGCTAAGATTTAGATCCCACTAATTTGCAATGTAAAATATAAACAATTGTTGCTAAGCTAACCATATAAATATACATACGAATATTAAGCTTGTTTGTTTAAAAATACGTTTAATGTTTTTCGCTGTAAGTTAGAAATATAATAAATTAAATGCAAATTAAAATTAACTATGACACTTAGTTTTTCTTTGACCACGAAATTATTATTATGGTGCGGGCAAAAAGGAATAATTTTTCACGGATCTAGCGGTTGAAAGGTTTCTTATAAACGTTTAATGCGGTAAAAAGGCTAACAAATTTAGGGCAATCCCAAACAAAAATTTTATAACCCGCCTAAATTAATAAACATATGCATTTAAATTGGACATTTGATGCGGAATTTCACTGAAAACTGTTACTAAATAGGAAAATCAACATCAAATAATAAAAATAACTTAATTTAGAACTATTTTGGGTGGATGATGAAGAATACAGAAGAATCGTTTCAATTCAAATAAGACAGTCTCTAAGCACAAAATTTAACACTTCAAAGTACAAAAATTTCCTTTAGATGAGCGTTATCACTAAAAGAAAACATTATTTAATTCAATTAATGAAAGTAATTAAACAAATTTTATTACATGCCATTCGTATATACGACTCTCTTACTTTTTTCCTCATGTTAAGTTTATTAGCAACTGTTTATTGAAATTTAAAGTTGCGCGCCATAAAAACAAAATTTAAAAGCAGTGCAAATTTTAGGGAGCGCGATGTTTTAGCTGCAAGCAGTGTGCAAGCAGACAAGCAGTTCTAATAAAAAACTCTTATACTCTATGCAGTATAAGAAGCAGAATAGATCAAGCAGTGTAATTTTCAAGCAAGTAGTTTGCACATAAGCAAGCAGTTTTACAGCTTAAGCAGTTGTCGCCATTATTTGGCTATTAAAATTTTTAAAACAAAAATTGTACGTTGTTTCAGTTTAATTTCATCTGAGAGATATTTTCAAATTGGACATTAATTTCAATAAATTTTACGTCAAAATATCTCTAATATATTTTTCAGATACCTATCAGTCATGGTCAAATTAAATGTTGGCTTATTATATTATACTTTTTTTCTTTTGGTGATTCTCATAAAATAGATCCAATGAAATCGATTTTTTCAGGGTCAGAGATCTGAAAGCAATCTGAGGGATATTTTGGCGTAAAATTCACAGACATTTATGTCATAATTTGAAATATGTATATTAGTAATAAATAAGCTTTAAATTTTGTATAATAGATAAATTTAAACGAGATTCGCATTGAATAGCACAAAACGGCCGTTAAAAAGAGTTTCGAAAAATTGGGATAAACTTGCTTAGTGTGTCAGTTTACAGTTTATACTAAATAGTCTTGGTTTATAGCGTTAAGTGAAAATTTAAATGGGTTGTTTTTTTAAAAAGCTATTTAATACATTCATGTATTTAAATAAATATAATTCGATATTTATTAATATTAAAAATACAGAAAAATACATTTGTAAATGCATTTGTATATAAACAGTTAAATAATGAATATTTCAATTAGTTTATTCCAATTTGAGCTGGATTTATTCTTCTCTGCTGCTTTGCACAATTGCATGAAGATGGTCTGTCGACCTCAAAAGCGCAGTTGAAGCCACAGAGCGTTTTCTTTGTTTTGTTCTGTTCTGTTATGCTTTGCTCTCTATCAGCAACAGGCGAGCGTATACTCAAATTGATACTGACACAATCAGTCGCTGGGCTTTGTTTACAATTTGAGCAGACAATCTCTGCTCAGAATACATACATATTTCTGTATATTAGTAATTCATTCAAGCCTAATTATGCGATAAGCCAAACATTCTAAATCAACCCCGCCAGGTGAAATAATTCTGACTGGGAGAGTCGCAGAGAAGTTGGGAGAGAGAGAGAGAGAGAGGGAGACGGACATTAAATGGTATCTCTCTCCTACATAAATTGAAAATTACGCTTGTGCTTTCTCAGTTAAAGTCACTCAAGCCCGCCGGCAGTTCGAGCTGAGATCGCGCTGTTTCAAGACGTCGCTTGATAATCACGAGTAGCATTAGTTCCTTCTTATATAGAGACGCGTGCAGCATCTAGTATATAAAACAAAACCGACGCTTTCATTAGTCGTTGTATTCAGCGCTTTGTTTATATTTTATACAAATAAATTATGAAATCAAAAACATTGCACAAGTTTCTGGCGTTGTCGGCGCTGCTGCTTATGCTGTTCGCTTGCTTGTCAGTCCGGAGCCAGCCCTGTAAGTGGATTAGATTCCTAGAAAATGCAGTTATGAATCACTCCTCGTTCACTCTTGAACATTATATGTAGTGCCGCCTCCGGATGACGCTTTCAGCCAACGACCCATTCTATTTATCCAAAACAATGCGAGCCCCGAGGATGCCAAGGATTATCAGATTACGATTGAAAAGGATGCCAAACCCGGCGAGCCCTGTCTAACCATCAGTTGGAAAACCAACCCGGATGGCAGTGGACCAGCTGACCCCAAAATTTATATGGTCAACGGTTACTTCAAGATCATGCCATTCCCGTCGCCCAAGATATAACATGTATTTATTTTTGTACTTAAAAACTAAAAAAAAAAAGAAAAAAACTGGAAATTGACTTATTTGCCTTTGCTCACCAATCTGGTTAAGCTGTCATCTTCCCTGTGGGTAAATATGGACTAGGGATAGAACGTAGGAAGATGTGAAAGCTTTTACACGCAAGGATATAATATTTTGACATTCTAGGAATTTTTTAAAGAAGCTAAATAATTTACTTTGAATTACTAATAGACATAAACATATTTTCGATTTCCGAGGCTGTTAAGGCAAAGAACTAAGCTTTTTCAAGAAGCAGACCAGACTCTATGTCTTGCTACGAAATTAAATGAATATGTGTGCGAAATCACTGTGGACGGCTATCCATGCTAGTGATTCATATATAAGACAAAAATATCAGCTTGGTTGATCGTACTGAATGATAAATGGTTTGAAAGATAACTCAAATAGATTTAATATGGAATTTTAATATATCCGGTCGGTCGAATATCTTTTGAGATATAGACACTTATATTAGCTTTATAAATAAGTTTTATAAATTTTGCTATGATAACATCATAAATGTAGTCTTTTAATCTAATGAAATGAGACAAAAAAAGCTTTGCTTAAAGTTTTTAGTTCACTCACACAATTTGTAGAGTATCTGCATTGTGCACTCTCGTCGTTTGCATCAATTGGCTTATATATTAACCCACCCATGACTGAAAAAATTAAGCAAACTGTTTTAAGACATTTAAATGAAGAATTAAGTCGCCATACAAATCATTTGACCACATTCGATTCGGTTATTTGTTTAACTTCGCGATTTACCCAGATGGCTCGAGTATTAAAGTTTTAATTGACAAAGTTTTCAAAAACTTCTTGTTCAAGTTTGGGCATTGTATAGTTGGTCTAATAGTAGTGCTGTATCACATTGAAATTATGATGCATTATATGGTAATATGAAGGGGTTGCCAATTAGTTATTTCTCATGGCTTAACGCTCATCTTGAGTTGAAAAATATACTTTTAATTATTTGGAATTTAGCTTGTTTTCACAATTGCTGTAAGTGGAACTCGTAAAACTTTCTTGATTGTTGCCATTCAGATGTCATTGTGTGCGAAATCTAGCTGCTCATAGTATCCCGAAACAGGTTGGAATCCTGGCCCGTCGCATTCTTCATTTAATTCTTAATGCGGCTGCTCACAGAATTCCCCGGAAGTGCGAGTCGAGTGCCTTTCATTTCATTTTCGTTTTCATTTTAATTAACCAACTTTGGGCATTTATTTTCATTTGCAAACTTTTCTGTTGCAACTCGTTGCCAACTTTCTACCGGGTGCTGAAACATATAAAATATTTCATGGAAAAAGCGAAAGAGTTGACTTTGCGGTCTAATATTAAAATATATATGCGAGTGTATGTTTAGATTTAAAAAGTAAATAGCAAAATTTATGGATTGTAGTATGAAAAAATGATATAATTTTGTAAATTATTATAAAAGTATAAACAAATCTATAAGTTTGAGTATTTTCTAAGTACTTAAATCCGATTCCAATTCCTATTTCCAAAGAAAGAGTATCTGTGATTTCAGATGCAGTAAAATATGTACCATATGTATGTTTGTTTGCCATGACAAATATGCAGTTTGAAAATGTTTAAAGAATTTTGCGCCGACATGTTGTTTGAGAATTTATTGCTGCTCGCATTACATTGCCAATTTACAACCGCTGCCACGCCCCCGCTCACACCGACGCCTTTCAACGTTCAACGTGCATCGGCAACAAATGTTGCGGCAGAGTCAAAACGAAGCTTTCAACTTGCTGGCTCTGTGGGTGGTTGCTGCCATGTTATTGTTACCGCTACCAATTTGTTACTGTTGCTCTCGGCCAACAAACAGGACCTCAATTGAATTTATGTTCGACGATCTATAAATACTAACCAGGTATGATTACTTGAGTTTTCCAGACCTTTATTGAACTAAACCCACGGGATATATAATAATAGGCCAATACTGCCTTTAGGCCTGCACTGAAGGCTTTGAGTACGAGTATTCTCGTTGGTAGGTCGGTTTAGATGAACAGTTAATAGATTTCAGTACAGTCCTAAGGGTAGCTTAGCACAAGTCAAACAACAATAATTTTTAAGAAGATAACTAAAAGAATCATATATCACCCTCCTCGACTTTGAAGGTATTGCCATCCAAGTCTAGGTAGACGGGTACGGTGACAGGATCGTCTTTCTCCTCCTCGAGGAGGCAGTAAATATTGTTCGACTCCTGTTTGATTATCTCGTCGCCCAGTTTGTGCCAGAAGGGTCTGCAGCGATTCTTCCACTGGCGTAGATTGTAGAAAGCACAATACTGGGAGCTCGAGGCCTTCAGCATGGCCATATAGAGGGGAGTGATCTCATCTGCCAACAGTTTGCCCATAAGGAAAACGGCTGTCTTCTTGCTGTGGGTATCGTTGAAGTCGATGTAGATATTCTTGGCTTGGCTGTAACACTTCTTGGCAATTCCCGTTTTCTGTGTGTCTCTGGCGAAGAGCTTGCCAAGATTGAGCAGAATCTCTGCCTCGTGATCCTTGTGCTCGTACAGACGAGACAGGCGCAGAGCTCTCTTAAAACTGGAGATGGCCTTGTCAATATTATCAAAGCTAAGAAAAAGGTATATGTACAATCAGAGATGAGATGATTATACATAGATAAGAAGGACTTACCTCTCAGCACATTGGCCTAGATACAGATAGAACTTAATGTTCAGCTTGACGAATTTGTACTCTGTACATTAGGGTGTCCCTTATTTGGTCAAAGTCAATATTTTTAAACGCATACGGGCTAGTTCTGTTCATTAGGTCCTAAAGCACTCAGAAATAAATTTTTACCTCAATCGGAGTATGATAACCCGTGCCGACTTGGATCGGAAAATTTAAAGATTATATGGGACAAAAAAAAAATTTTTTTTATTTTTTTAATTTTTTATTTTTTTTTTTGTTTATTAGGTCCTAAAGAACTCAAAACCAAGTTTTCACCTTAATCGGAGTACGATAACCCATTCAAATTTGAATCGAAACATGAAAAAACAGTATTTTAACACTGATTATACATTTTTCGATGATTTTTCATGTTTCGATGCAAATTTGAATGGGTTATCGTACTCCGATTAAGGTGAAAACTTTGTTTTGAGTTCTTTAGGACCTAATAAACAAAATAAAAAAATAAAAATTAAAAAAAAAAAAAAAATTTTTTTTTTGTCCCATATAATCTTTAAATTTTCCGATCCAAGTCGGCACGGGTTATCATACTCCGATTGAGGTAAAAATTTATTTCTGAGTGCTTTAGGACCTAATGAACAGAACTAGCCCGTATGCGTTTAAAAATATTGACTTTGACCAAATAAGGGACACCCTACTGTACATGCCACGATTTGGGCTTTGATCTGCTCCAGGCATTGTTGGGCCGCGTGGTATTTGCCACCTTCCATGAGGAAGAATGCTCGCTCCAAAAATGTATCGCAAAATATGTCCAAGTTCTTTTGCCGTCCAACTAATTAACAGATTGAATACTAATACAATTTCTCGGTTTCCGATCAACTTACTCTCTGCAATGAGTACTGTTGCCTTCCTGGCCATGTCCACCGCCTCCTCGGGCTGTTGGCGCACAATCTGCCGCCCGTGGATGAGCAGCTGCCGGGCCAGCTGTTGGGCAACCAGTGCATGCAGAATCGGGCTAGCTGATCCCTTGTCCGGCTCGGCCAGCCACATGTGTCCTCGCACCAGCTCCAGTGTGGCCTTCAGATAGGTAATGGCATTGACGCGTTGGCCAGTTCGTTCCAGGAAGTTGGCATAGGTATGGTAGATGCGAGCTATCATCTCGGCTGCGTCGCGCTCCTGACCCTCGATGTTGTGGCACAGCGAGACGATGTGCTCCATGACCGCGTTGAGAGCGTACTCATACTTCTTGCGGTACGGCTCGAGGAGCAGCAGCGTCTCGTAGAAGAGTGTGAAGCACTCCTTCAACCCCTTGACCTTGCGCTTGATCACCGCCAGCTCGGCCTGCTTCAGCTTCTCAATCACCTCGTAGAGCAGCGGACGATCGTCAATGATTCTGGCCCGAATGCTGATGGACTCAAACAACGCCTGCTCCTTCTCAGCCAGGCATCGCAGGAACTCCGGCATCATGAGGCAGCCCTCGTGGCGCAACTCATTCTGCAGCGCCTCGTAGATTGGTCCGCGCTTCCTGCGGGCCTCGACGAAACTCAACGGCACAATGCTCGCTTTAATTTGATCCCTATCAAAGTTTATCTCCCGAAAGGTGCGATAAGGCAATTTGGCCCTAACCTGACGCTCAATGCGTAGAATTTCCTGCTGGCGTCGGGACATGCTCAAATATATTTGAACAATATCAAGAGATTCGTTTTGTCTTTAAAAATATCTAGATGTTCAAATGTCTGAAATATAAAATCAAGTTTACTTTACGCATCAAGGCTCGTTTTTTCGATGTACATAAATGTTATCTAAGATAATATTTTTAATTTGACATTAATTCCTATATATTTACATCCGAATGTCTTTTCAATAACCATAGTTTAACTATTTATAAATGGGAACCAATATTCGGCAATTGTTAAGCAAAGTAAGCTCCTAAACATATGCAGTGATTATTTAATAGTTGGAGTTTGAAACTCAAAGATATAAATAATGATAAATTATCATTGATAATTAAACCCGTTACTTAAAAAATAAGTAACAGGGGATATTGTATTCGTTGCAATGTATGTAACAGGGAGAAGAAAGCATCTCCGACCCTATAAAGTATATAAATTCTTGATCAGCATCAACAGCCGAGTCGATATAGCCATGCCCGTCTGTTCGTCTGTCTGTCTGTCTGTCCGTCTGTCCGTCTGTGTGAGCGCCTAGATCTCAGAGACTACAAGAGCTGGAGTAACCAAACCCAGACACACAGATTTCTATTTCAAGTTTGTTTCAAAATTTTGCCACGCCCCTTTCCGTCTCCGTAAATTGCGAAAAGCCACCAAACGCACAGTTTTCAAGACATTAGGATTTTTTTTACTAATTACCGTTAACTACTACTATTACTTATCATCCTACTCAATCGTAACAAGATCGGAAAAATATAAAGGTGGTAATGGCTGACTAAAGTTTTCTAGCAGTGTAAATGCCTAAAAGCATGAAATAAAAAATATTCTAAATTTATTTAAATAAGCAACGGGTATCCTATAGTCGGGAGCTCGACTATAGCCTTTCCCACTTGTTTTTATTTAGCAACGGGTCCCAAATAACCGTAGACTTGACTACAGCTTTCTTACTTTCTACAGTGTTTATTTTGAAAACGAGCATTAAATAAACTTCTATTTTGTAACCAAGACTTTTCCACCAATTTAAATCCCTGTCAAGTCGTCTAAAATGAACTTAACGACAGTTGAGTTAATTATCGCAGATCGAAGGTAATTGGACTGTGAGTTTCAATTGAATGAGCTCATTTCGTGTACCTAAAAGTTCAACAAGCTTAGTGATAAAAAGACGTGCACGAGCTAAAGATAATTTTGTTGCACTTTTTGCCACACATACTTAGTATTCGAGTATCTATCGAGAAATTCAATGTGTCTGTATTAAGTTAGTAAGTATTCACATTGCGAAAGTTTATAAGTAAAGTGCATAAAACGAAAACGGCTCCAAAGAATCGGGAACTTTTAACGGCCAGCATGTGGCACAAAAAACAGACATATTACTTTGTTGTCTCAAACCAAAACTGAATATCAATTCAATAGTTTTTTTGGCCCTAACTTTGGTTGTATTGTTGTTTGCTTGGACTTTGGCAATGCTCCGAAAAGAATGCTTCGATTTTTGCTTCTGTCAGAATAGAGCACACACAGAGAACCACAACTTCGGGTGCGGGCGAAATCGAAGGGTAAATTTTGATACTGTTACACATCCATATACTGGAGTCGATTCGATTTGGCTCGTTTATTCCAATGTCCCCATGAATGAAATTAAATGCAGCGCCGCAACAGGCGCCTGTCCCATCGTCAACCTAAATCTCACTCCTGACCCCGGCCCAAAAGAGGGCAGCAATGGTAGCTTGTTGCAACTTTGGCTTAGCTCGGCAGCAACAGCAAGAGAAGCAGCTTGTTTTTGATCTTGACTTCTGCCATCCGGCTGTTCCAGGACAGCGGCTGTGCCTGTGGCTCCGCCGCACAAAGTTTGGTTTTGGCTCTGTGGGCGTGCCTTTGAAGCATGAGAAATAGGACGAATCAGAGGGGGCGTGGGCAGAGGGTGTTCTGCCAAATTTATGGCTTGCCGGCGGCTGCGACAGCGGCAACAGAGGCAACAGAGGCAGCGCCGTGACAATGTACATTGCAACGAAAATTTGTGGCTTGCACAAATTAAGTTGCATAATTTTGGAAAATGCTGAATTTTCTCTTCTTTCTTTTTAAGTATGCTAATAAATCAAATATGAACCTAAAAATGTTCATGAGTCATTGGTTTTTTTTAAGTATTGCTCTAGATTTACTAAAAGTTGATTCGGCAACATAAAAAAAACAGTTTTAACAGCATTTGAACTGAGACATAAATCTGGCTAACTCTGCTGAATATCATTTCTAAAACTTTTGGTATAAACAACAT
>JBAMBL010002622.1:0-58910 GCA_037043405.1 Drosophila subquinaria
ATATGAAATTAACTAGAACGTTGGCTTTAAAAGTTAATGTTTGTTTTGTTAAATAAACAATTGCATTAAAATTAGGAAAAATTAAGGAAATAAAAACAATTATATAAATTAATTGAAATGATGAAAAAGAGCTTCAAAATTAAAAGTGTAAAAATGTGAAGTAACTGTTTTGAAAAAAGTAATAAATGTAGATGCTTTAAATCTAAAAAAATAGTTGAACTCAATGGATATTGTTTACTTTATTTAATAAACAGTTACCATAAAATAAGAAAGACATTAAGGAAATACAAATTTTATAAAAATTGCTTGAAACTAAAATACTTAACAATAGATTTGATATGAAATTTACTAGATCGCTGGCCTAAAAAGTTAAAATAAATGTTAATTTTATTGAACAAACAACTGCCTTAAAATTAGGAAAAGTTAAGGAAATTAAAAAAATAAATATACATTGATTGAAACTATAATTACAATAGATTCTATGTAATATTAAATCAGAAAAGTTGGCCTGAAAAGTCAAAATAAATTTCTGTGATCATTGTGTTTATACTTTTACATATGTACATATGTACATTGCAACAAACACATTATACCCTTGTACTCCATAAAGTAACGGGTACAATAAAGTACTAAAATCTTGCAGTTTCCGTTTCTGCCGGAATATGAAACATCTTACCCATAAATCCATATCTGGCTGTTCACTTCGATTATGCATATTTTAAGCGTTTACTCATAACTTCTTACATAACGTGAATATTGTCTGTTGCCATTGTTATATCTCAAATGCGCACAAATTGCTTAACTTCTTGCTAAAGATCCACACAGCGAGTTTTAGGAAAGAATAACCTGTACAGTAATCCCAGCCTAATAGCCCAGAAAATATAGAGCAAACTGAACAAAATGCGACAAACCCACCAAAAACAGCTTAACAGCTGTAATCCCAAAATTCTGAACAAAACGTCTGCAAAGTGTATGATGGTCTCATTCATCAAAATGTCTGATCCTTTCTCCTTTCTTTATCCGCTTGTCGATCGCACAATAATGGGCAAACTCAGGATACTCTATTGTCTATTTGTTTGTATGTGTGTGAGTGTGTTGTTTTGTTGCATTTGTATGTATGTGTATGAAAGGAGAACATGATTTTCGCACCTTGTCGTCAATTGTTCAATAGAAATGTTTGAGAATTAGAAACTTATGTTAATGGGCGAGATTTATAAATAGAAGTATTTATAGAGATGACAAAAACAGGAAGACCAATTAATAATATTCAGTTTTCTGTACTAATTGGTTACGGAAATCAATCAATGCCCACGAATTTTTCACCATTAATTTCAAACATATGCTAGGAAAAACTTTTTACAGCTAATTGGATATACGCGCCAAAAAGGGGTTGTTTTATTGTTGTGGGTGTCATCGTTCCCAATGCTCAATGAATGTGCAGCGTAAAATGATCCTTAGTCCACAATCTCATTAATTTCTATTAATTCCCTGTTGTTCTTTCGTGTTCATTTACCTCAATAACAAATAAAAATAAAACTTACTACATCAACTATTTGTATACACGATTGTTATTATAGTATTTTAAAACTTTCTTATACATAGGTAAGAGATAGGGTTACTATTCTTTATATTTTTGCCAAGAATTTCATTGTAAATATTCCATCTAAAGGAAGTGGGAAAACCTAATCCCTTGATAAAAATCATTTGTAGATCTTTTAAATTGATTTCGAGCTGAACAATTTCTAGCTAAATTTGCGGGTAAGTAAAATTTAAATGTGAAATTTTTAAATTTCTAATGGAAAATATTCTAAAACTCAACTGGTTTTTTTTAACGCCTTTATTAGGCCAAATTGTAAATTATTAAGCATGTCCCATATTCTCAGGGGATACAATTAGTCGCTTTAAAACAATCACGGGCATATTGGTATAGTGGGCATATGTCGAGTTGTTGTTCCAGCCACAAAATGAGCAAATAAATCACAAATGTTTCATAAAACGTAATTGAGCGCACTTCTCGCTGCGTTACGCACCCTTAAAGTACCGGGAATCCCCCCCGACCACCGACCCCAGGGTCGTTATGGCTACACATTCTTTGTTATACGAACAGGAGAGAAAACAATGTAACCCGATATGATTTTCATATAGAGTACTATATACGTAAGATTGTATAGCAACAATATAATCCTGTTGCTCTGAGAGAAGTAGACAAGTTTTTTAAGGGTTGAAATGCAGACTCCGCCTACCGGAACATTGTGGAATGAAACAGCCGTAATTCAAATTAAACGAAACGAAACGAAAATAACGCATTCAAACAGTTGAACAATTTGTGATGAAAACATAACGAAAAGTGTGTTTTGGAAGCGAATATTAAACATCCTTTGCCAGTCGACGCACACTTCGATAGTTGACATTGATCAGCCGAAAGCTCCCTCCGAGTGTCGCCAGAGGCTTTATAAAGTTATTCAGTGTATCCGCAACGGGCTCCAAAATATCGCGAATTGAAGACATAACATTATACAGAAATATCATGGGCGGCTGTACGAAACCATTAAACGTAACTGTCAACGCCGGCTTGACCAAATAATCCGAGGTCATATCAAGCAGTCCCACAATTAGAGTATTGATCACCGAGTACAAGACAAATCGATAGGATTGGAGCACAAAGGCCACCACAAAGGCGACACCAATGTGAAGCAGACCAAAGAGCTCGGCCCAGAAATGTGTGGCATATGTGGTGGCTCGATCGGCCAGGACAATGGAGTTGATCTTGGGATGCGTGTCCGTGGTGCTCAAGTAGTCCGCACATCCGTGCTCAAACGGATAAATGCCAATGCACGTGTGACGAGCTGCCGCCTTCTTGTTCCACTTGGGCGAGGGCAGATCTTCGATGATGATGCTGTTGTGGCCCTGCTGCGGCTGACACTTGCACATGTTGTCCAGCGAGGCGACAATGCGATCCAAGAAGCCAGCACGCTGCTCCTTCTGCACCTCCCCCTTGCCCCTTTGCCCCGGCTGCTGTTTCGTCTTGCTTTGTTGCCTCCTGCGCGGTGGCACCGCAAACTTGGCACGTTTCGCTTTGGAGTAACGTTGGAACTCAATGCGATTCGGTTTGATCACATTTCTCTCCTCCGGCTCCGCATGCATCTCGTAGAGCACGTGGGATGGACTGGATAATGCCGTCGTCGTCGTTGTATCGCCGTGTCCTTCGTTATCGAACATATTGTATTGGGATTTGGACTTTTGAAACAATTCCGTATCCGTCGAGTTGCTCAATTGGGGTAACAGCTTTCTTAATGGCGATTGCAATTTGGCAGTGACACCCACATGATGCACCTCCACCGCCTCCTCTTCAATCAACTGCGACTCCGAATGGGGCGAACTGAGCTCCCCAATATCAGACATTCCCAACTGATAGCAACTACATATATATTTTACAACTAGATTTTTCAATTTATAAATGACATCTAAAGCGTCGATTTATAATCCATATGATTTACAAAGATTTCTATTATAGTACAACTCCAGGTGAGATACATATATCTATAAAATAACACAGGGACTGCAAATAATGATTATTTCTTTTTTTATAAAATAAAATATCACACACTTATAAAAGACCTAGAAAATAATGGTTTACACCAAAAAGTTTATTTTTTACAATCTCTGTATTTCCAGCAAGATTTTTATTTTTATGATTTTTACTTTTTTTTTCAATGATAATCATTATTTTTAAGTAATTTTGTTGTTAACATTTTTACCAATATTATTTTATAACCTTATAAAGGGACCCCATAGCTACCTCCCAGCATATACATTTTTTTATTTTCATAAAATTAATTAAATAGATCTTAATAATGATATTTATTTAATTCCGCTTTAAATAAAACCTAATGTGTAATTAAAACCGAAATAAAAATAAAATATATACCTCCCAGCATAATTAAGCTATGGGGTCCCTTTATAAGGATAAAAAATAATATTAGTAAGAATCCGTAAAGTACTGTTGAGTTTTATTTAAAGCAAAAAAAATAAAACTCATTCATAATTATTATTTTTGGGTTTAACTTTTTTTTATCAAAATAATTAATACTTTAGATATTCGGCATTATTTTATCTGTGTCGACATTTCTTAAAATATGGCTTTTATTAACAAAAATTCAATATCTTGTCCTTTTTAGCCTTTTTTAATACGATTGTAAAAACCGGAAACTTTTTTCTAAAAATAACGAAATTTTATTTCTTACTTTTTCCACTTTGATATTACAAATTGGGAATGAATTTATAAGCTCTAGAAATTTTGTTACCATTCGTTTGGCAGATGTTTTTCAAAATTAGAAAATAGATTCTAACATAAGGGACTTTTTACAATATGGAGAAGAAGCTTTTTTCAAGCAGTTTAAAAAATAAATTTCCATATTTCACACTTTTCATCAATTTTACAAATAACCAAAAGTGCAACTAACAATGTTGAATTTAGCCACAATAGCTAAAAAAAAGGAATTGGAATCACCTGGACTTTTAAAAAAATATATATTTTTCGTATTTCAGATATGATAAAAATACCTTATTAGAATATTTTTTTTTCTCGATAAGGTAGTATTGCTACTATATTACAATACATTTTTATAAAACATTTTAAAACAAAAGCAAATTTTCAAAGTGGTCTAAATATTTCTTTTAGAGTGTGTAAAAATAGTTTGTTTATTATTTAAATTTAAATGAACATTTTTCTTCGGGGGTGTTTGCAAAATGTTGGTTTGTGTCCAATTTTAGCAGAATGTTATGCCTTGCGAATTTCGGTCGACTCTGACCTATCGATAGTTGTGTTATCGCGCTGCCAAAGCTTAAGTAAACTGTAAAATCAACCAAAAAGGAGAAGTATAAATTTTTCCGGCATTTTGTATCCGTCTGCTGACAGACATAATCTAACAGTAAATAATCTTTAGTGCCTTAGATTTAATAATCCAGCATCAGCCAATAATTTAAAATCGCTTCAATGTTTGCATCGGTGTGGAAAAGTGTTGCTAGCGGCATTGAAACGCAATTGACTTCATACTATTTTCGAGGTTCGTCCAAATTAGCAGTGAACGGCGTTGCAGTCATTCTGTCTGGTGCTGGTGCTGGATCTTTTAAGCGGTTTCTGGGTGTCCAATTCTGTCGCGTCAATTGTAATTTATCATGTGCTTTAATCTTATCTCTTTATATCTGTTCTCTCTTTCCGTTTATTCTACTTTGTTCTATTTTGCATGTTTGTGTGTCCCGTTGCGTTTTACCGTTTTACTGATCCGTTCTATAATTCAACTGCCCCCACCCACCGCCTTTTTGCAGTTCAAAAGTTACGGACAGTCGGTTTTAGAGGCATGCACAGCACAGTGGAGGACGTGAAGCTGAATGGCTTCGATGTTAGAATCCTGCCAGCCCTGCAGGATAATTACATGTATTTGATCGTGGACCCCAAGACCCGTGAGGCAGCAGTGGTGGATCCCGTTGATCCCGAGCTGGTCATCAAGACGGTGCAGGAGCAGAGTCTTACGCTTACGAAGGTGCTAACAACCCATCATCATTGGGATCATGCCGGTGGCAATGAGAAGCTGGTGAAACTGTTCACTGGCGAGTTGGATGTGTACGGCGGAGATGATAGAATCGGCGCTATGAATCACAAAGTCCGCCAGGACGACACCTTCAACATTGGCGAACTAAATGTGCGCTGTTTGTCGACTCCCTGTCACACCAGCGGACACATTTGCTATCATGTAACCACGGCCAATGGATCAGCCGAGGGCGCTGTCTTTACCGGCGACACTCTATTCCAAGGCGGCTGCGGTCGCTTCTTTGAGGGCACTCCCGAGGAAATGTATGAGGCATTGTGCACCAAATTATCGGCATTGCCGGATGTCACAAAAGTCTTTTGTGGCCACGAATATACACTGCAGAACATGGGCTTTGCACGTCATGTGGAGCCAGATAGTAAAATCATTCAGGATCGCATTGAATGGGCCAAATTGCGTCGTGCGTCAAAAGATCCCACAGTGCCGTCGACAATTGGCGAGGAGAAGACCTGGAATCCATTTATGCGCGTGCATGAGACCACTGTCCAAAAGCATGCCGGCGGGCAGGCTGATCCCATTGTGACCATGGGAATGTTGCGCAAGGAAAAGGATAATTTTAAGGCTTAAGTGGAATATAAATAATTGTGATTTTTGGTCAAGGGCTAGCACAAATTATCTGCTTTTTATTCACAATATGTAAAATATATTTCTAATTTTAGCTAGAGCTGTTAAAATATTAAAATTGAGATCTATTGTACTGAGATCTTGCTGCTGTGCAAAAGATCCATGTTTTCTCGATCATAATAAACATGGTATTGAAAAATTTAATTAAATTTGTTGTATGTATGAAGCCCAAGTCTATTCTTTTATTGTATTAATTTATTATATATCTTGCTGTACTATATGTAAAGCCTTGTAAGTTTTCCACTCTGCGTTCTTTTAATAATTTTTATACTTTTTTAAGATTCTTCGATATTTTGATAGTTATATTGATAGTTTTTGCAGCCCTTACTCATTTGGCACCAAAAAATGACAAGATACTTATATCGATACATATGTGTAAATTGCCCTACCTATCGATAACAGTACGGTCAGCCGATGCATTCGCAACACAACAACAACAAAAAAAAGCTGCGGCGTTGATATTTCTTTTCTTTTAAAATTGTAAAGTGTATTATTTACAAATGGACCAGCTGAAAGGCATAGTTAAGTCCTACGAAGCGTGGGTGGCCAAAAATCCCGATGTGGTGGGCGATTTTGAGACGACGGCCAAATGGGTATCATATTTTGTAGCAGGTAAAGTGTATTTCAATTAAAACCAAGATAAGAAAAACAGTTTGTGGTGATGCAATTCATATAAATTCGTATAAATTTTAGGTCGCATATCGAACTCAAATGTGCTGTCTGAGCTGGTATACACATTGTCCAATATACTGGTGTTCTACAACGATCGCATCATCGACAAGGCACGTGCTGCCAACGAGAACTCTGTGATCCGTCTGCAATCCGGCCTTTGCTATCGTCTAAAGGTCACGCTGACGACGCTTGAATATTGTGAGGTGTTTATCGAGATATCAGCACGTCGGCTCTTTGGCCAGACCGGCAAGTGGCTGGTGATAGCGCTCATACAAGTCTGTAAGGCAGCCGGACGATTGTTTCTACTGAAACATTCGACTTTGGACATTATCACCTCACCGCCAATAACAGCGCTGAACCGACGTGCGCTGAGCAAGCAACGCAAAGCACTGGCCACTGCTGCCGAGAGTCTGCCACAGTCAGAGCATTCCATAACATTCCAGCTGAAACGCTCTGGCCGACTCATCCGGAAAGTCGAGGGAGCACCGCCCATACAATATCGCGACTTTAAACTGCATGTGGACAATGCAGATGCGGCCAAAACGCAAATACCCCGCGAGCTGCTAAATGCCGAGTACTTATACATTGCCAAACCGCTGATCCATCTGGCTGCCATGGGTCTATTTGGCCAACGCAGCTGGAAGCAGTACATGATTGCGTTCTCCATTGACCTGTACAGCGTGCATGTGTATCGCCAGCATCGTCACTTGATGTCCAAGCAGCAGAAACTGGAACTCAGCAGGCGTTGCATCAATCTGATGTATTTCCTGGTGCGTTCGCCATTCTACGATAATTACAGCAAGTCGCGCATCGAAAGAATTCTGGGTTTTGTGGCGGATCATGTGCCAATTGCCAAGGTGGTGGCAGGTCCTCTAAAGGATTACATTCCGCAGTGGCAAAGCACATACTTTTATCTATGGTCAACTTAAGGCTATGTAACCAAGTATTCCGTTGTAGGTTAAGCTTTAAAGTTATTTTAATGGGCGGTTAATAAAATTAAGAGACGAAAATGTTGTCCTTAAATTTGCTTCATTTTGTTAAAAACGAATTTATTTGTGTTTCTCCTGTGTTTTGTATGGCTTTTAAATTATATTTGGAACAATTTTTGTACACATACATTAAACGATTTTATATGTTCTTGTTTTTTTGTAACTTACATGCTAAACTATACATAACAATTACGCAAATTGGCTAGAAATCTGTACACACACACAGACAATTCTGTCTCAGAACTTCAGACTGAAGCCCGGTCCCATGGCCATTTGACGTTGGGTTAGCCCCGCATTAAGCACAAATCCTGTACTGGCCGCCGTTGCACCACTCTTCTTGTTGCCCGTTATAATGCCCGAGGCGAGCTTGGCACCACCGACTCCACCGCCGGCTGTAGCTGTTGCCATGGGCTCATCCCGTCCCAGCTGCTTGAATTGTGAGCCACCTGACGGCGGCTTTGGGGAGGACGCCTGCGCTTTGCGTGCGCCCAGCTCACTCTTGGCCGGCCAAGTGGGGAACATGGATGGATCGATGGGTAGTGGCAGCTCCTTAAAGTAGGCATGCTTAAGCGCTGCATCAGCCGTCAGTCTTTGTTTCGGATCGTACGTGAGCAGGCCCTGCAGCAGCGATAGACCCGCCTCAGAGGTTTTGTCCTGGAAATGCTTGCGTAGCTGCGACACCGGATAATCCGTGAACTGTGAGTTTTGGCTCAACATGTTCTTCACAGCCGGCAGTTCCAAGTAGCCTGGCCAGATTTTTTCGTTGGGTGTGCCGAGTTCCTACAGGGCGGAAGGGAAAACATAATGTTAATATATAATGGGCAGGGACTGCAATAAGAGTTATGAATGCTAATTTAAACTAAAAAAATCAATGTGAAGGAAGGAATATATGCTATTTCAGTCTATTTTCAATTTAAAAGATATAAATCAAATTGAATTCCTATTTTTAATTTTTATTTAAAAAGTCATAAATAATCATTAAAATTAAATTTTTAATAAAAAGTTGTGAAATAACACTTTTTTCTGATTTTTTCAATAAAAATAAAAAATAAGAGTTATTTTAGATTTTTATTTTAAAAGTTACAAAAAAGAGTTATTCCGTAACTATTATTAAAAAAATCAAAAAATAAAAGTTAAAGTGACGCTATTTTTTGGTAATATGATTTTTAGTATATTTTTGGTATTTTTAATTTAATTTTGATTATTTTTATTTTAATGAAAAAATCAAAAATAAGTGTTATTTCACAACTTTTAATTAAAAATTGAATTCAAATGATTATTTCTCACTTATTAAATAAAAATTAAAAATAATTGTTTTTTCGTAACTTTAAAATACAAATTTGAAAATAATTGTTAATTTGCCATTTTTATTTTAAAACAACAGTTACGGTCCCTGGTTTTTAAGATTGATTTTCTTTATCTCCAATAATTTATTTAAACAAATATATTGCTGTCTTACCTTGAATATCCGATTAAGCTCATCGATTTCGGATTTGCCCGGAAAGATTGGCGCCATTTGCAGGAATTCGGCAAAGATGCAGCCCACGGACCACACATCGATGGGTGTCGAGTATTCCGGGGAGCAGAGCAACAGTTCCGGTGCCCGATACCACAAGGTGACCACCAGTGAGGTATACTTCTTCAACGGGGAGCCGTATTCGCGGGCCAAACCAAAATCACCGACCTTGAGTATGCCCTTGTGGGAGAGCAGCAGATTCGAGGTCTTCAGGTCGCGATGCAGTATCCAGTTGTCGTGTAAATGCGCCACAGCGAGCAACAGCTGTTGGGTGAGACACTTGACCTCGCCGGGAAAGAAGCTCTGTTTGCGCTGCTTCATCGTCTCCATTAGCGACTTCAGATCATGCTCCACATAATCCATCACAATGAAGATCTTGTCCATGTTGGAGCCAACAACAATTTCACGCACAGTCACAATATTCGGATGTTGGCCCTTGAGCAGAGTGTTAATCTCACGCAACGATGTGATGGGAAAACCTTCTTTTTCCTTTTCCATTTTCAGACGCTTGAGAGCGACAATTTCGTTGGTACGTTTGTCCTTGGCCCGATAGACGACGCCATAGGTGCCCTCCTCGATGCGATTGAGGCATTGGAACTCCTCCACCGAACGACAGCCCTGCACACCCGGATAGTAGTTGGGCAGGGGAATGCCCTTGTCATCACAGGGCGGCAATTCCTCAACAGCTGCCTTGGTCAGCTTCTCCAGCTCGAAATTGTCCAGCTGCTGCTGTTGTTGCTGCTGCTGCTGCTGTCCCATGCCCCGCTCCTCGCTCCGAGTGCTGCTACTCCGCGAACGTTGGCGCTCCTCTTCCTCCACGCTGCTGGCAGGTGAACGGGATCGAGAATGGGTATGGTAGCGCGAACGCGATCGACTGCGACTGTGGCTGCTGTTGGTATTGCTGCTCCCTCCGCCGCTGCTGTGACTGTGCCGTGAGCTCTTGGAGCTGACGGAACGTGAACGTGGCCGTTGCTGCTTAGCCGTTGGAGATTTGTAGAGTGCGCCCACGCTCAGCGGACTGTCGGGCAAAGGAACATCTTCTTCATCATCATCGTCCACAACATTATTCGCTTGTTTCCGCTTGCTGCGCTCCTTTTTCTGCGGCTGACTCTCCTCCTCGCTCTCTGCTGAATCGCTTCCAGTTTCAGCACTGCCGCTTTCCTCCTCGTCCTCATCCTCTTCGGTTTCAGTTTCCTCCTCGGTCGCCTCCTCGCTCTCGTGATCGTTTTGCTTGGACTGTTCACTCGACTGCTTACTACGCTTTCGCCGCTCGTAATGGGCATCCTCCAGGCTCACTTTCTGCTTGCGCTTGACTATATTGAGACCGGCTGTCACGCTGGCCGCCACCGCCGTGGGACTCAGTGCATCGCTGTGCTCGTTGCGCTCACGCAGCAGCTGTTCTCGTCGTGCCTCCAGCTCTTCGCGTGCAATTTGCTTGCGCTGACGATTCTCCCGCTCGGCAGCCAAGATCTTCTCACGTCTTGCCAACAATTCGGGATCATTGGACGTGGTGCGGCGCTGTTGTTGTTGCTGTTGTTGCTGTGCAGCCGCTTCAGCTTCGGCGCGTCTTTGTTGTTTACTGCGCTGATGTTGAGACGCCGCCGTCGCTGCCGATTCGGGACTGTCCAGCAGCTCAATGACTTGGCCATGACGCAGCTTGTGACTGTGACTGCCGCGTCGTGATTCACGTTCCTTGCGGCGACTGTGCGACTGCGATTGCTGTTGCTGCAGCTGCTCGTAGTTCTCCTCCGTCTCGTAATCCTTGACGTACTTGTGTCGCTTGCTCAGCAGACGCGAGCGCAGATCCTGCTCCAGACTCTCCGATTCCTTGGCCTGCTCGTAGCCATGTTTGCTGGCACGACGTGGCGCCGGCTCCACATCCACATAGTCAACATGCCGACTGCTGTGATAATAATCCGCACGTGCTCCGCTTCGGGATAAACCCAAGAGTTGCTCTTGATGATGATGATGCGGCTGCTGATGATGATGATGATGGGCATAGCTCTGTGCTGGCGGTGGTGGCAGTGGCAGCTGTTGCTGCTGATAATGATAGGCGTGGCTTAAATGCTGATGCTTCACCCGCTCCCGCTCTCGCTCCCTCTCCCGCTCGCTGCGATGCTGCTGATGATGCGGATGCTGATGATAACGCTGCTGCTCCAGATCATCCCTGGCTCGATACTCAAATCGATCCCTTTCACGCTCCCGTCGGACACTCTCCAAACTGTTGCGCTCCTTGTGGCGACGATCGCGGGAATGTTTCTTCTTCTCACGGCGCGTACTCGCCGCATCTCGTCCCTGACTGCTCGCTGCCTGTGGCGGCTGTATGTATAACGCATCCGCATCGTGCTCCTCCTCATCGCCACTAAAATTAAAAAAAAGGGAAAATTGTACAAAAATTACGATGCCAATTAAAACAAATGATTGAAGATCGTTTTTTCAGTTTCTGGTTTCCCAATGTAGCTGACTGATGAGGCGCGCTCTGGTTGCTCAACATGTTCTTGTTTTTTTAATCCTATTTCCTTTTATCGTATAGATTGTTGTAGTAGATTTTTTTAGTCGTAGTTGATTACATTTTACGTTGCCCGTCGGCTTCAAATCTCAAGGCCGCATTGGAAGAGATCTAAAGCAAATTACTCTGTTTGAGAGAATATAATATATTGGGTGGAAATTGATAAGAAATCAATAAAAACAAATAATACTCAGTGTAGTACATATTAGTATCAATAAGACAGAGTAGTACATGTACAATATAATTATTTACAGTGGATCCTTGAATAAAACACTTCAGTCTTACCATTATTTTTGGAAATACATATTTTCATTTCTTCATCAAAATATAAGAGAATTTCTTGGATTTAGTTAATGAAATCATATTAAATGATTAATTTTTTTTTCTACAGTCAGTCAATTAAGTTTGAATGCACCCTAAATTAGTCAAATTTTAAAAATTTAAATTAATATAAAATTCACTTAAATTCCTTTTGAATGATACAAAAATTTCTTCATAATTTTTTTAAAATTGCTGAAAACGACTATTTTAGTCAATTTTTCCTCCTTTTCTTACAAAAAGTGACTTTTTAGCAATTTTCAAAACTTCAAAAAAAATACTAGCGAGGAGATTTTGAATTTTTTTTCTGCAGTCACTCTTAGAGTTGTTTTAGGAATTTTTTTACATCAAAATATTTTTTTTTTAAATCGAAGATAAAAGTTGACAAAGTAGACAATGGGTACTTTTTTTTGTATTATTTTAAAGGAATTTATGTGAAACCCGCATCTTAACTTATTTTTTATACAAAAATTTGACTAATTTAGGGTGCATACAAACTTAATTGATTGACTGAACAAAATAATTGTATCAATCAAATATTTATAATTTGGGTCTAATCCTTTTCCTTAAGAATGTTTTTCATTCGAATTTTTCATTCTTTTAGTCATAAATAGAGTTCACCGTTTTCCAGATCTCTAGCGTATTTTCAGATCCAACGTAGCCAAATTTTGAAAGAAATCTTGCTCGTTTCCCTTTTGACATTGTGTTCCATTCCAAATTCTTGTCGAAATTAGATGGTTAAAAAAAATAAAATTATTTTATATAAATAATTAAATAGTTCGTGTTATTCAAGGCTCCACTGTATTATCAGTTACTTACCTGTGTGGCCAAACCCTTATCATTTATGGCAATTAGCTAAACAATTCCATTGGAGCATTGAGTTGAAATTCCGATGGGCTGTAAAATGTAAACTTACGACTGCAAAATCTGCTAGAAAGATATTTTGAAATAGCGTGGGACAAAAAGACATACAATACATATGGAATGTATATGTATATAGAAATGACAGGACTTTGAAAGGCATTAGCATTTGTTATTGAACAGAAATTTGTTATCGATTTACCGCCAGCATTTGAGATCACTCTTTCTCTTTGCCTCTCTCTCTTTCGCATTTTAACGGACTTTCGCTTGATAATTCATAATGTGTTTGTGGAGGCGGAGGAGGAGGGCCGTGTCCTGGGCCTGAAGATTGCTGCCGATTCGCCATTTTACACACTCGAGCTGCCTGGGCACACTTTAAATTTGAATTTCATTTCTTGCGTTCGGGTTTTTATAATTATATTTTTTTTTGTATTTGTATTTTTTTGTTTTTTTTTTTTTTGTAAGTTTAGTTTTAGTTGTTGGCCATCGCGCGCCTCGGTCATTTTGGGACAAGTACACACTTTTTGGCCTATTTGCAATGAAAAAACTCAAGTCAATTAAACGGTACATTTTATAAAAGTATGGTAAATGTCAATAAATTGGATTTTTTTTTTTATTATTAAACATTTGGTAGGCAATATACATAAGTCTAGATTGTACATAGCTAATGTACTGACAAAGCAAGCGCAATGATTTCTTGTTGTTGTGTGGGTTATTCACGATTTAGTGATCTACAGGTTTTGCCAGGTCGCCGCTTTTTGCTCTCTTATGTTTATTTAAAATGCAATTATTTCTGAAGCACGCAGAACTCACATGCAAAAATTGTCTGTGACGTCACAGTCTTTGTTAACGTACATATGTATTTGGAAAACGGACCTGCATCATGCGCAACCTTCTGATCATTGAACCGTGTCGGGATATTGGATTTATGTTTTGTATTCAGCTTTTGTTTTTTGTAAATAAATATCACAAAATAATTCTTTCAAATAGATAAAAGAATAATAGTTGGAGATGCCGCACTCAAAACAGCAGCTTCCACACACACACACATAACAACACGCGCGCATGCATATGAATGTGTGTTCTGTTGTTTGTATGCGTGTGTGTGTGTATTCAGCAACAATTTTAGGTGCGTTTTTAATTTAGTTTTGTACACACCTGATATAGAGTCCGTCGTTGGGGCTCCGCAACTGGCCATCTTCGCTGCCAGATGTATTGACCATGTTACGTTTGGAATTGTGTGTAGATATAATATTAATTAGAGGTTGTAGTCTGCTGACGCTATCGTTGACCTCCTGTCTGTGGCTGCTGATTCACCAGTAATTTTTAGCAGCCTATTGCAACGTTATTGCACAGAATGTGTCCGAACGTCTTGGCTTGAAATCCTTGTGCATTTATCTGACCTTCAATTGGTTTTTCGGTGGATTTTTACGTTTTTCTTATAAAAATATTAACAAACGTTTGCAATAGCACAAACGTTTTTTTCTCACAGTCGGCCAGGGCTGCAAAACACAGGAAAAAATGGCGTCTGTCTGACGTTGCCATATTGCTTGAAAGTTAACAGCCAGCTGTTATTCTGTTGAGCCAGCTGACTTCGTTTTTCCTCGTAACTGATTCCGAAATACTTTTATTTTTGTATTCTTAATAAATTAAATTAGATAAATTTAGTAATGCTATTGTCAAGCTATTTGCGACGTTTACAGCCTTGTGCTGGCAGTGCACTCCATCGATGTGCGACGACAATGCCGAATAATGAACCAGATAATGAAATCAGCGCAACTGTCAAGCGAATTCGTCAGGAGTTGGCACAGGACAAACAGCAATTAAAGTGGCGCACGCCGATTGGTGACCGACCCGAGGATTGGAACAGTAAGTTAAAGCTGTTCTCAAACACGGAGCAAACTTCGGATTTCATTGTGATGATGCAGCGGCCCATTGATCTGAGTGCAAAAAGCATGAGACAATGGTGGGACAAGCGTCAGGAGAGCATTGAACGACACATGCAACAGTATATACCCGAGCGACACAAGATCTTGGGCCCCGAATTGGCAGCTGCCCATTTCATATTGTATCGCGGTGGCGCCGTCAAGTTTGTAAATAATCCAAAATGGCAGCGTGCCTCGGAGGATGGCGAATTCAATCTGCCCAATAAGTTCAATGCAACCTACAAAGTGGAAGCTCTGCGCTGCGACAACATGCCGTTATATTATGAAGGACTGGAAAACTTGCGCTGCCTGGAACACCTCAAGTTTTTATCCTTCCACAATGTGAAAACGTTTGACGACTGGTGCTTGGATCGTGTTTCGGGCAGTGAATTTCCACGCCTGGAAGTTCTCGATATTTCCGGCACTAAGGTAACAGCCAAGGGATTTTCCTGCCTCTATCGTCTTGGCCAATTGAAGCTCTTGATTATCGATGATCCGAAGCAGACACTGGAAATGGAATTGTCCGCTGCGATGCTGGAAGCATCGATGCCGGCACTGAAAATCGTTGCAGCCAATACAATACACAGTTCTTGAAATACGAATATAATTAAACAATAATGATCACATTAAATTTTCGCTGGTTTGCTTTTCATATATTCGGCTTTAATGTCCGCACGCTCCTCAACTGGCGGTAAATAAGGAACGATTCCCTTGGCGCGCCGATCACTGCGTACCTTGTTCTATGAAATACATAATATATATGTTCATTGTTCAATTATTGGTTATTTACTCATTTACTCACCCAGAATTCTTTGCAATTGTTGTAATTCACAAAGTAAACTTCACACTTTTCCCGGTCGAAATTGTTTTTATGTAGACATTTGTAAGATAATTCTTGTTCCTGCAATTAAACTAACTGTTCATTATATAAGTAGCTGTTGATGTTTAACTAATTTTACCTTCAGACAGGGATTATCGCGTTCTGCATTGTTGTTGCGCGGCATAGTTTATTTATATATTTAGAAATTATATAAAATTATTTTATTTTGTCCGGTCTAACAGCTGTCAACAACAACAACAACATACAACAGCCAACATAATTTAACATTTTACTGTAAAGTAAGCAACAGATGGAATTTTGAATAAAAATCGATTTAGTGACACAAAATATTACCAGCCCCAGATTGCCAAAGGCTCATTGAAAACTAAAACGGAAAAGTTAGTTGAGCACTAGATATTTTGTAAATTAAATTAATTTAAATGAACAACCTGTTATTTGGGTAATGTGGCAGCACGATAGCTTACGGACAGTTGATACTTTTTAATATGCTCCTATCGATATTTCCCAGCATTGTCATTGTCTCTAATGGAAATTATTTAATTTAAAATAAATATATTTATTATTACTTAATTAAGTACAAATTCAATAAACCAAGAAAACTATAAACTTTATAAAATAATAGTGTTTATTTTGAAATTGGTTTGGAATGCGTCGCCCTTCGCGTGGTGAAGAAATAAAAAAATTTGTAAGATGTTCTTAAAAAAAATTTAAAAATCGAAAAAAAAGTAACAAAATTTTGAAAGTTTCAAAACAAAGTTTTCAAAATTAATTAAAATTGAAAACAACCATATTTGACAACACTTCTGAAAGGAGTTAAATATTGTCATTTCTGCCACCATTGCCAAGATTGCCACCTTTTTTTCTTCTGCCAAACTTGGCCATGGCCAGTGATGTCATTTCCGCTTTTTTCCCGTCAGATTTGGATGTTTTTGAAGTATGTTTGCGTGAAAAATTTGAAAACAGCGGGCAGCGGGAATTCTAGATTTTTTAGCAAATTTAAACAGCTTTTTTTAATTTGTGCTTTTAATCAATTTTGCGAACAGTTTTAATTGAGTTTGACGGTTGAAATGTTAAAAATGTATTTTTTATCGGCAAAGTATCGATATTTACTTTTATTGAATAGTTTACCTCAAATGGTCACAACTATTTTGGCGCGTCTTCCATCGCTAACATTGTGAAATTCGTTTGCGAAACAGAAAAAAATATATTTTGATGCTAGTATTTTTTAAAATTTGTATAAAATCCTAAAAATTACCATTTTTACCCATTTTTCCTCATTTTCATGCAAAAAGTGCCTTTTTTGCAGTTTTCAAAAAATTCAAAAAATACTAGCAAAAATATTTTTATGCAGTTAGTTTTAGAATTGTTCCAAGAATTTTTTTGCATCAAAATATTTTTTGTGAAAAATCGAGGAATTCGAACGAAAATTAAATGACCTTTCCAAATATATATTATAAGCTATTATTTTCTTATTTAAAGTCAAAATATTACATTTTTAAGGGTGTGTAAAGTGTTTCTTGACAAACTGTATATTATGTAAACTCTAATTTTCGATTAATGTTAACATTTGTTAATTTTAAGTGAATTTCTGTTCTTGTTATATATGAAAATAAGTCTTTATTAATGAAAAGCAAACAACAAATTATTTTATAAAAAGCTGCTTTTTTCTTGACCTTTTTCCCTGGGATTCCGCTTTTTTTAGCTTTTTTTTTTCGTTGATCCAGCTTTTTATGCTCAGAAAAAAATGACATCACTGGCCATGGCTGCCACATTTGCATATTGTTTGCCACACAAAATGTTGTTAAAAGAAGCTCGTTAAATAACTTTACATTTAAATGTATGTATTTAAAATCGGAAATGCTCCATATTTATTTTTTTGCCTATACCGATGGCTTAGATGACAATTTTGCGCCATAAACGCTTTGTTGTAGCACTGTTATAGCCCTGACATGATTCTGTTATTCATTTTCAGACCAGGGCTTAGCAAATAGATACCAGCTGTTAAATTCGAATTTAAGCGAATTTTGTCGATTTTATTCCAAAATGTGGCAACCGAGTAAAAATTTGTACATAAAATAAATTTAAACAGAGTCCCACTACATATCGTAAATAAATATAAGGTAGTTATAATTAAATGTTTTTAAAAGTCTTTCATTGCTCTCTGTTAATAACATTTCAGATTAATGTTAAGTGCTGTTGCTGTCTGCCATTTTAACAGTTTCAGCGCAACCGTGGCCAGAATTTGTCGTAAAAACGGCACGGAAAGCGTTTTTTGATTTTTGCGCGGAGTTTTGATTATAATTAATTATTAAATATCTAATTAATACTCAAATGAGTGCGATATCGAAATAAACTATTACAATTACGATAGAAAACAGTTGAAAAAGCAAAGCAGTGTTTGTGTTCTCTGTGTGTGTTGGTGTTTGTGTGTGTCAAGTGAGTGCGTTATAAATAAAACGCCAAGAAGCTGCGTGCAAAAAGTAGACGCCAAGAAAAATAAAGAATGTGCCCAAACAACAGGAGTGCAAGAAAAGAAAGTGTTTTTAAGTTGATTTCCGTTGTATTTTTAATACGTTTCTAATTGTTTATGATAAAGTAACAAAAGGCGAAAGTGCATTTTTACATGTAACGCTGCAAAAGGTGAATATCGCGAGGGAAAATCATTTGCATTCTGCGACGACGAAACCAACGAATGAGGCTGTCAAAGCGTAATTGTAAAATTCCACTGTCTGGCGCAGGCAACAGTCGCAGTCGCAGTCGACGTCGCAGTTTGCTTTACACACTGGCATTCACACATGTATGCAAGTGTTTCTATATAAAGAAAACATGAAGTTTTCTAAGGAAAATGTGTGCAAAAATGTATTAATAATGTGTATGTGTATTATTTTGTGCAGCTAAATTTACAAATAAACGCTTTCGAAACTTCGACCTGTATAATTTACTTTGATTTTGGGAAAAGGAGCGTTTAATTTGCAACACGCCGTGTAATGGATGCAACATCAATAATAACACAAGTTTCCCGCGATGATGAACAATTGAACGTTTATCCAAACGACAAAGGAGGTAAGAAAAGAAGACAATAAACTAGTACAATGAAACTATACAACACTAAGAAAATCCAATGAGTCATCAGTCAGATTAAACGGCGTCATAACAAAGACGAAACAACAAAAAAAAAATGACTTAAAGGACAACTGGCCACGAAGTTTGGACTGCCCCCTGACCTTAGTAATTATTAAGGCCCCTACCCAATACGGCAACAGAGTATAGTTATTGTTTCTCTCCTCTCTCTCGCACTGTGTTCGTATGTATGTATGTTAGTGCGCAGCTGTTTTGTTGACTATTGTGAATGATCTAACCACTTGCTAACTTCTGACGTCGCAAGTTGCAAGTTTCAAAGCGCCACCTGTAATCAACTGTGACGTCATGCATTTACCAAGTGCACGCAAACAGAAGAAATAAAACGCTCAACAAATTGCTTTACTTTAAATACCTTTGCATGTCCTATTCATTGAGAGGGGATGAGAGTAAGATACTTATACAAGTATATAAAGAGAGAGAGAGAAACAATTGAAACCACAATTAAATTGCACACTTTTTACAACAATGATAAAAACGCGCGAGAGAGGGAGAAGACGAAACCGGTATCGAACGGAGTCAACGTCGACTAGTTTTCGTGAAATCAAACAAACAAACAAAGCAACAGACGAATAACAAAGCGTAGCTTACAAAAAAGCTTGAATGAACAGGACAGAGCGCGCGCGTTTGTGGCGAGAAAGAGAGCGAAAAGTTAAATGTTGCATATATGTATGTATGTACATATGTATGGTATGTGTGCATTTATTATATGTATGCGTGTGTGTGTGTGTGTGTGTTTTTATTTCTTTTCTTATTTGTGCAGCAGCAGTGTACAAAGTGCGGGGTGGGCCCAGGGCAAAGTAGCCTAGCGCCTTAAAGTAATAACAAAATTTAATCTAATCTGCGGTCGCAAAAACAGACGACAACACTATACATATGTACATACAGACATATGTATTTATACGTGCAGTATATAAACACATATGTATGTACATATGTAAGTATGCATGCTTGACAGTATGTATACAAATTTTTGCGGTTAGGTGCTAATTGACATCTCTCGCTGCTTTGTCTAATGACTTTGCTCCCCACTCAGTCGCTTTTGACAGTGCTGCCAATTCAACTCAAAACTTTAACTCAAATATTTATCTATTATGGGGGGCACTTCCGTGTGCATATCTATCTATGAGTACGTCTGTATGTATGTGTATGTTGCGTAGGCCTTTTTCTTCACGCTTTGACTTGTTGAGCTTTGTGACAATAAAGTGACGTCGACGTCATCATCACTACACACAGATGCTACATACTTTAAGTATTAGAGTGTGTGTGTGTGTGTGTTTGTGTGTGGGTGAGAAGAGCGCAGAGCTTTAGAACCGGCAACAGTTGAAATATGTTTATTTTTTTTTTTCTTGCTTTCATATATATTTTTTTTCAGAGTGGGTGCCGCCTAAGTGCTGTCTGGTTTGCCTGAACGCCCGACCGCCTGTGTTTAAATATTTATATAGATACATATATGTACATACATACATACATATGTATATATTTTGTTTTTATGGGCAAATGCTCTAGTATCTCATTTCTAGCTATATAGCTGCCTGTGATTTTCAATTTCTCAAGGTCTCTACAAAGCAAATGACTTACACACACACACACACACGCACACATTGAAATCAAACGAACGTTTTACCCTTTCCAAAATAAATAAAATAAAAAACTTTGTTATTATTGACGTATTAATTTTGTCAAGGCAAATGTGTTAATAATACAGATGGAAATCAAGTTACTAACGTATCGAATATAATTTATTTGATTAAAGTCTTGCAAAATGTATACAGTAATTTTTGTTTGTAACAGTAACAATTGTTTGGACAAAGACAAATATTCAGATGCGTATTTTATTCAAATAATGTCTTTTCTTGGCATTACAAATTCTTCGTTCTTATAAATTTTTGTACTTATTTTTACTTTCATTTTTACATTCGCATACTTCAACAACAAAAATTGCGAATTTTTAATCAAAGTTATTTAATATTTGTTTTGGTGTGCAAACAGCGAACAGCTGTTGATGATTTACCTTACGAAGTGTAAACAAGACAATAAATGACAGCAACAATGTATGTAAAAAGCTGCTAAATTTCATAGACTGTCAAGTGCAAGTCTCTAAATTGTAAAACAAACTGTTATTACAAATAAACAGACATTAAATAATTTGTTAGAGCTTTTCAACTTTATATGACATCTTAAATTTAAGCAGCCGATTTTTTACAATATATTAATAAGAATAATAAAATATTACTTCTAGGCATACGTTCCTAGGAATATTACTTCTAGGAATACGTTAAAATATTACTTCTAGGAATAGGCTGCGTAAAAACATAAAAGTACACATTTTTAAAATGATTTGAATTGATAAAAATCCATTAAAAAAAAAAACAATGATTAATTAAGAATTGTCGGTCGAATTCTGTCAGCAGCTAATTTGTTATCAAATAATCTATAAACAAAAAAAAATTCTTATGCTGGAATGCCATTAATCTTTCATCCGGTATTTTGTGTATTGATTAACATGTTATTATCACACACTTATTTGCTTGAATTGAATTTTAAGCGAATATTTAAACAATTTTCTTAAATCCAAACTGCATAAGACAAACTACAGTATTATTTATTTTGTTCGTGAAACATTTGCGTTGATTCTCTTTTTTTTGGCGTTGAAATACATAAAGCAAATTGTGAGATACACTTGTGTTGGTTAAGAAATCATTAGTAGAAACGGCGCAATGCATAGTTATTAACAAAAAATATTATATACATATTTATGTATAGATATTAGAGATGGGCATGGGCCTCCTTTTTGAGGCACGGCACGGCCCAAGCACGGCTGGTAAAAACTGAGGCCCAACACGGCCCAACACGGAATTTTTTTAAATAGGCACGGCACGGCACGGGAACGGCACGGCCCATGCCCATCTCTATTTTTGTCACTTCGTGGCGTCACTTTTTTATTATAATGGCATCAATCGTGCTATCGATGTTGTAAGTGTTCGCAAATTGTGCGATACATCGATGAATTCTACAGCTCAAGCTGACAAACAAGCGATAAAACTACGCCAACTTATCGATAGTACCATACTTAAGTTCAAAATCTGTACCGTGCCTACCGTGCCTCCCGTGCCTACCGTGCCTACCGTGCCTACCGTGCTTACCGTGCCTACCGACTTTGGCACGGTAGAACACGGCAATTTTTAATAAGGGGCCCAACACGGCCCAACACGGATTTTTTTTAAATAGGCACGGCACGGCACGGACACGGCACGGCCCATGCCCATCTCTAATAGATATCTATGTTCTAAAAGAATATGTGCGTGCCGCGTGCTGTGCAAATATTTTAATGGTCTTCATAGCAGAACATTTCCTATATGTATTCATTGATGGATGGATATGTACATATGTATGTATGTTTGTATATTTACAGTTTGAAAAAAGCGATAACTAATTTATTTTTGGTGCTTTTCGAAATTTCACTAAATGAAGCAGAGGTCAATTGATGCGGCAAACAAACTCTCGTCTGATGAATACTATCTAAATTTAGGAGGGGGCAGCATCATTGGCATTGGGTTCATTGACCTCTGCACTTGGTGCTCTGTAGTTGGTTTTTTGTTTGTATTTGTAAATTCCAACCCCCAAAGCGACATCTTTGTGCAAATGCAATAAGGGGGCGGCAGCTTTTGCTTTGCTCTCTTTCCATTCAGCCCCCTTTCACTCTCTCTGTCTCTCTCTCTCGATTTTCCTCTTTTGTAGCAGGTGCCTTTTTTGCCGAGCTTGTGCAAACATGACGTGCAAAGTTGAACAGACAAAAACAGAACAAAACTGTTTACAGGTCGCTCGCCCATCACTTTTATGTGTCCAACTGTGTGTGTTTGTGTGTTTGTAATTGTTTGTATGTCTCTGAACTTTATACAAAAAAATGTAAAAAATAAAAAACTTTATAAATATGCTGAAGGTCACGCTGGTGCCCATTTAAGGCCAGTGCGCTCACCAGAACTGAGAATGAGAATGATATCATACATACATATGTATGCCCAGATAACAAACACAACACTATCAACTGTAGCGATTAGATAAGAAACCCACAAAAATACAAATTGTTTAAAGTTGGGGCGTTGTTTTTTGCTTCAATACGCCTTCCTTTTTCTTCTTATTACTTATTTTGTTTGCTTTAAATTAATTATCAACAAGAACAGGGAAAGAAAGAGAGGGGATAGAGAGAGAGAGAGAGATACAGAAGGGTTTTCTTCTCGTTGCCAAAGATCTTATACACTTTGAGATAGTTTTTAAATCACCTTTAGATATTATTTGGATATTACAATTACAATTAAATTAATTTGCGAAATATATAAATTATTTAGCATTAAAAATAATAATTTTTTATTATTTGGGTATCTGATTTAAATCTACTTTCTAAAAATATTTAGCATTCAAAATATTATTGAGAAAATATAATTTTATTATAAAATAACAATTAAATCAATATGCAAAATATATAAATTATTTAGCATTAAAAATAATAATTTTAACATTTAAAATTAATCATAAATAATTAAGGCGATCGATGATACTCTACATATAAGATATTATTTGGGTATCTGATTTGTAACTACTTTCTAAAAATATTTAGCAGTAAAATATTATTGAGAAAATACAATTTTATTATAAAATAACAATTAAATCAATATGTAAAATATATAAATTATTTAGCATTTAAAATTAATAATAAATATTTAAGCGATTGATGCTGTATGTATAATACCCAAAGCAAGTGTATTTACAAAATGGCACTTATTATCAAGCATATAACAACACGATTATATACAAGTTTTTCTGGCAAGTGTAGACTGAGAATTGTCAAAAAATTGAAACGAAAGAATCGCAAATGAAAACAAAAGAAACGCTTGTCATTTTCATTGCCATTCCGCGTCGGCAAACTTAAAATGCGAAAATGTGAAAATGGGAAATGTACATATTTCCCAATTGACGCGTAAGGCCGTTTAACAGTCTGCTGCGGATTTCATTAGGTTTGCATAATTCTGCATAAATTAATGCAGCAATATTTGTATTATTATTATATACATACATATATAATTATTTTGTATTTAGTTACATAAATCTGCAATTTAATTGAGCGCACAAGTCGAGCAGACAGACGGACAGAAAGACAGCTGCTGTTTTCATTTTAATTGGAATCAGTTCAGAGTTTTCATTGAATGTGTGAACTAGTTCGCGATGGCAGATAGAACTATTTAAACATGTTTTTAAATAGAAAATACAGTCGAACTTCCCTAACTCGAATCACCATTATCCACGAAAAAAGTTCGAGTTAGGGAGACTTCGAGTTAGGGAAGTTCGAGTTAGGGATGTTCGACTGTATGTAAATTATTAAGTAAAGAAATATTATTATATGTACATATTGAAACTTTTGTATTAAAGATTTATAATTACTTGTTATGGTCGGCGCTGATCTATCGATATTATCGATAGCGATAGAACATTAATATACATTTTGCATTGCCTATTATCTCCTCTTTTTATCAAAATCAGTTCGGCATTGTTATTAAATTGAAACCCTTTCAATAATTTTATTCAGCGGTGGGCACGCAATGGCTCTGGGAGCCAGCGGCTGCTCCCAACTTTATTTCTGCCTATTCGGCTATAGGTAGACTCTAATAGAGTTGTTGTAGTGCTCCCGAATTCAGATTTCGTGCCCATCGCTGATTTAATTTAACGATATATTGTTCCATTTGCAAACTAAATCCAATTATTTTGCAGTGTCAAAGCTATTTCTATTTAACTCAACTTTAATTCAATTTTAGCTTTAGCTAGAGATTTTTATTATTTAATATTATTTTATTTAATTGAAGCACTTATAACAAAATGAAAATTGTAAATCGTGACTCTGGACATTTCACAATTGATGTACCGCCCACAGAATTGAATATTTGTGATTATTACGGTCAGTGCATGCCAAATTTGGTATCTATTAAAATCTGATAGACAAATTGTGCTCATAATAATGAAGCTATAAATATGGACAGGCAAAAATAAAATAAAGCAGAGAGAAAGAGACAAAAAACACAAATTCAATAATTCAATTTAAAGCCTTAAAAATAGGACAAAGCCTATTTGAGTGTGATTAGAGTGGGGGAGTGAGGGAGGTAGAGACGGAGACTCGTGCTCAACGAAGTTGAACCCCCCACAACGTGCGCATCAATCAAGAACAGAACCCACAGACCTAAATATAGATAGATACACAGGCTGCCTATCAATATCGACCAAATGTTGCGGATGTCAGTTCAACAAGTAGGCGACAAATTGACACCGTTCGCCTCCTCTATCTTTCTCTCTCTCTCTCTATATACTACTGTGGGCAAAAAGTACCGGGAATTTTAAATTTAAAAAATGTTGGGATTCCAATTGGAAAAAATGTTTGTACTTTTAGGTTGGCACTACTATCATTAACATCTGTGCAAAATTATGCGTTAAAATATTCATTAGTGAATAAGTTACGATTAGTTTTGTACGACGCCAAATGTGCATTTGGCGATTTTGATTGAATCTCCTCAATCGACCCGAAGCGATGTCCTCGGAGAGGTCTTTTGAGCTTAGAAAATAGCCAGAAGTCACACAAAGATAAATCAGGCGAAAAAAGTAGCTGCGGGACAATTTTGGTCGAGTTAGAACACATAGAACAGGGGCAGTATGAGAGGGCGCATTATCATGTTGCAAGAACCATGAGTTGTCAGCCCATAGTTCTGGCCTCTTTTTACGCATAGCTTCGCGCAAACGACGCATATCGCTCAAAAAATATTCCTTGTTAACAGTTTGGTCGGTCGGAAGGAATTCATAATGAACTACAACACGATAATCCAAAAAAACTGTCAACATGACCTTGATTTTTGAGCGAATTTGACGCGATTTTTTCGGTCTCGGCCCACCTTTTGCCGATATTCGCTCGATTGATCGGTAGTTTCCATGTCGTAAGCGTAGATCCAAGTCTCATCGCCCGTAATAATGCGTTTTATAATATCCTGATAGTCAGAAAACATTGTTTCACACACTTCCACGCGGAGCTTTTTTCGATGAAATTGACCGTTTTTTGGCACAAAAATCGCCAAATGCACATTTGGCGTCGTACCAAACTAATCGTAACTTAAACACTAATGAATATTTTAACGTATAATTTTGCACAGATGTTAACGATAGTAGTGCCAACCTAAAAGTACAAACATTTTTTCCGATTGGAATCCCAAAATTTTTTAAATTTAAAATTCCCGGTACTTTTTGCCCACAGTAGTATATATATTTACGTGGTTGACTTTTATGCAAAGTTATGCAAAATATGGCCTCAAGTGTTTGGAGCTACTTTAAGGCTTAAGCCAGGACTCTTTACATTGTCGGCGGGCGTTTCACCTTTCAACTGCCTAATAATCGCATAAGTGTGTGTGTGTTTGTGTGTGTCCTATCACGTTCTCAACTCGTTATTGTTGTTGTTGTCGGGTCTTTCATTATATGCTTTTGCGACGACGCTCATCAAATATTCAAGTACAGTTGCACTCCACAATGTCGTCCGAGTGGGTAGCGTCTAAGGGTACTAAGTACTTAGTACCACTGGGTGCTGGATGGATGGATGGATACCGCTTCTAAGCTCGGTTCAATGAACCAACTAACGTCTAGCTTAGCTGCTGGAATCCTACTTTCTCAGCCAACATGCAACATGCAGCACACTCCATTCATGTTTCTTTTTTGTATACCCATTATCCATTAGGTACAAGGGCATATTGTTTATGTTGGCATGTATGTAACGGGAAGAAGAAGACGTGTCAAAATCTATAAAATATATTTAAAGTATGCATGGGTACATCGATCATAGACAGAGACATAGATCATAGACTATAGACCAGCGGTGGGCACAAAATCTGAACTCGGGAGCTCTACAACAACAACTACAACAACAACCCTTTTCGCGTCTACCTACTTTGTCGATCACCCAAATAATGTGCGAGCAAAAAAAAAAGGTCTTCGGCGCGGCGCGTAGCGATGTCAGCGCGCACACACTGCGCCTTTACAATGTTGTTGTTGTTTTATTGACGGTCATAAATTTTAAGTGTCAAAAATGCCTCGACTCGAGCTGCGAGGCTCGCGAGCTGTGCCTGCATTGTTGTTGCTACGGTCATAAAATGCCTCGATCGACTCGAGCTGCTTGTGCGTTGTTGTTGCTAGCTAGCTCGCGAGTTAACCGTGCATAATTGCTTTTATGACGGGCTGCTTGTGTGCGACTACACGGCGCCGAATAAAGTTGGGAGAAGCCGCATAGCTCCCAGAGCCCATGCTGCCCTCCGCTGCTATAGACTATAGATTATAAATGCTATATAGAGCAACCAAAATTGTTGCACACAAATCTTACGCAGATTTTGTTTGTTTTAAATTTGTACCATGCTCCTTTTCACCTCCGTAATTCCGTATATAAACCTCTACAAGCCCCGACCACTATTAATTCGTACACCTTTTTTTTTTACTTTAACAGCTATGCAAATCAAGTCTTCACAGTAAAAAAAATATATTTGGAAAGGTCGTTTAAATTCCGTTACTTTACTTAACCCACTAAGTACCTATTGAAAATTTGGAATTTTTGTAATAGTCTACTTTTAAAGTTTTTTCCTCAATTTTTTACCAAAAATATTTTAATGCAACAAATTCTTTAAACAATTCTAGGAGTGACTGCGCAAAAAAATGTTCAAAAATCTATTTGCTAGTATTTTTTATAATATTTTTTTGAAAATCCTAAAAATCCTGTTTTAACCCTTTTTTCCTCCTTTTCATACAAAAAAGTGCCTTCTTTGCAGTTTTCAAAAAATTATAAAAAATACTAGCGAAGAGATTTTTGAAAAAAAAAAAATTTTTGCAGTCACTTTTAGCAATGTTTGAAAGATTTTTACGCATCAAAACATTTTTTTTTTTTTAAATCGAGGAAAAAAGTTTTAAAATAGACCTTTACAAGAATTCAAAATTTTCAATGTGTACTCAATGGATTAAGGAACATTTTGTATCATTCAAACGGAACTGAAATGACCTTTCCATTGTTGACAAAATGCACATGAAATAGGTTCAAATTACGAGTAGATTTTACTTTAAATGTTGTCAAAATAAATATGGCGTCCAATGTAGTAAAAAAAAAAGTGTACTTGTTGTTTTGCCAGTAGTGTATATGTCATTTATTTTCTGATTACTTCTAGAATTTTTTTTATATTGTATATCATTTATTTGAATTTCTTATTATAAAAATCTCAGGTCACAATTAAATTTGAATTCCAACTTTTTTTAAATGTTGGAAGTTAAGTAATCAAGATACAGTCGAAATCGCAAAATTTTTATTTTACTACGGGCCAGAATTACATCTATGCTGATCATAACCCTATATTTTTTTTTCATTTCCGACGCTCCGGAGACCCGGAATCGTGGCCGCCGTGACGACACCTTTTTTTTGCACCACCAACTTTGAAGTCTCATTACTTTTTGAACAGCCCTCGTATCGAGGCAAAAAAAATTTTTTTATTTACTTTGAACCTTTTGTAATACAATAAATAAAAAAAGTTTTCAATTATTCTTTGCGTTTTCAAATGAGAATTTTTTCAAAAAAGGTCCAAAAACAGCAAGCTGAAGGAGAATAGGGCCTTAAGTTTATTAATTTTACTGCCACTCATTTAGCTCGAGTTGGAGAGAAATTCGTGCTATGGAAGTTTAACTGTATAATTTAACTAAATTAAGGGGTATCATTTAGCCGGGCACTCGACTGCAGCGTTCTCAGTGGTTTTCCTCTGTCAAGTGCTGTTTGAATGTTATTTTCTTTGTTTCGCCCAGCAACAAATGCAATTCGAAGTGAGGGAGGAAATAGTTGGCTTAAAGGCTTCGCCGCAGTGCTTAAAGGTCAATTGGCGACCTTCTTACTTTTAACGAGGTGTGCGTGTCTGTCTGTGTGTGTGTGTGTGTGTATATGTGTGTGTGTTTGCATGCAATTATAGCATTTCCTATCGATTAAACGCATGTATGCATGCTAAATTTGTCGACTCTCCCTTCTGATCACCCACATATTGTCGTTGTTGGGTTTTTCCTTCTTTTTTTTTCCTCTTTATTTATATTTTCATTTCGTTTCGTTTGATATCTATTTAAAGATATTTTCACAAGCACACACACACACACACACGATATTCGCACTGAAAGTGTTTTTGAAAGATTTGCATATTGCGAGAAAATCAAATATAAATGAGCAAAATTTTCATGTATAAACATTTATATCAATTCTATAGATATTTTTATTGATGCGTATTATGAGCAACATTTATTGATCTTGGCAATATTTATTTTGCCATCAAAATTTGTTTAGCGAAACCTTGAGGCGCTTACATATACAAAATGGGGGCGTAATTGTTTAATATAAATTATTGAAATATTTGAGGAGTTTTTAATTAATTACTTTCTTTTAGAACTTAAAACAATGCAACTATCGCAAGAACTTAAATTAAAAATTAATATTTAAAACCAAAATACTATCGTTTAGTTTGTCATCCCTATGGTTTTTATCAATTCACGTGAATGTGATGTTTTGCACTATCGTTATCGATCGACACGCTGATAAAAAAGTGTTTGCTAAATTAAAATCAATTATTGATCATGTGAATCATACATTTTTTTTTTGTTTCGATAAATAAAATTAAATATTTATTGAGTCGCTCTACTATATTTTCGCTCAGTGTATACAGGAATGTAATTGTTTTT
Organism: Drosophila subquinaria; assembly: GCA_037043405.1. Taxonomy (NCBI): domain Eukaryota; kingdom Metazoa; phylum Arthropoda; class Insecta; order Diptera; family Drosophilidae; genus Drosophila; species Drosophila subquinaria. The sequence continues at coordinate 29,773 of JBAMBL010002622.1, forward strand.
AATTGAAGCAATCAATGCATATTCATCATTTATAAATTCATTCAGTAATTTACTTTAATCTCGTTTAGTATAATAATAAAAGTAAAAGAATAACAACAATTTTATTTAAGCCCTGTCTGACATTTTCAAGGCCAATTTGTCAATGTGCGGCTAAAATTGATTGTGCACAGTTGACTTAATTTTTGTTGACATTGTTTTGATACTGGATTTTCAATCGATTTGCAGATAGAAAATAGAACAAGTTTAACAGACAACATAATTCTAAATTCCTTCCTTATTTATTATATATTTATTATGAATTAATTTAATTTCAGATGATGTTGATCGTTTGAAACCACAAAAACGGGGCATATTTCAATCGTTACTTTGCTGCTGGCGACGAAATCGAGCGAAAACAAATCAGAATGGCACACAGATCGATGGTTCAACAACACCGCCACCCTTACCGGACCAACAAAGGTACCTACTACCTCAGGTTAGGCACTCCGATATGCACAGAAAGTGCATGGTCATCGATTTGGACGAAACTCTAGTGCACAGTAGTTTTAAGGTAAGTTGAAGCCATAATGTAAACCACGGGTGGGCAGCTGGATTCTACAAAAACATCTCTAACAACAGCAAATAAAATTGTTGTTTAAATTTGTTTCTAGTTGGCTAGGACTAAAACAAAGTCATAATCATTAGTAATTAGATTATTTTTGTTTAAAGGTCGAATTAATGATAAAATTACGATCATTTTCGGTTTTGCCCAATTATTTAATGATTACGATAATAAAAAATAATCTAAAAATTTTACAATTATTCAAAAATAATCAGAAAAAATAAAAAATAATCTTTTTGAGTATTCGGATAATTTTTGATTTTTTTCTGATAGTTTCTAATTGCTTTGGATACTTTAATTATGAAAATTTAAAATAATTTGATGTCTACTAAATATCCATAAATAATCAGAAATAATCAAAAATAATCAGAAAAAAAATCAAATATCTGGGGTGCCACAGAAATCGCTTTCGCTTGAATTTCACTTAAATTTCATACAAATTTAGGTGAAATTCAAGCGAAAGCGATTTCCGTGGCACCCCCGTATAATCCGAATACTCAAAAAGATTATTTTTGATTTTTTGTAATCGGAATCATTATTTAATCACAAATTTTTCAATAGGGAATAATATAGTCACTACGATTATTTCCAAAAATAATCTACTTTTTTAGTAATTCTAATCGAAGTTTAACAGGTGTGGTCAAAAGTATGACCAATTTTAAACTTTCATAAATTTTAAAAAATTGAACAAATTTTTAAGCGACACAAAAATTCTGCATGCAAAAAAAATTAATTTCAAACAAATAATTTGTTTCCACCTGTATGCAATTTTGATGCCAAGGCCTGCCCCTTGTGTTTTTTTAAAGTCCAAATTTTAAATTTTTTTCTAATGTTTCCGAAAATTCAAATTTCATTTCATGAAATTCGGTTTAAAAAATGTATTAATATTCTCACAGGTTATTGAGTTAAAGTACTTTTACATAACTAGAGCAAATTGATCTATAACTGGCTGCCTACCGCTAATGTAAATCTAAAGCTAAATAAATTTGCAAACTAATGTCTAATCTTTATCTTTTAGCCCATACCGAATGCCGATTTCATAGTACCAGTCGAAATCGATGGCACTATACATCAGGTCTATGTGCTAAAGCGACCGCATGTCGATGAGTTTCTACAAAAGATGGGTGAACTGTACGAGTGCGTTTTGTTTACAGCATCACTAGCCAAATATGCAGATCCTGTTGCCGATCTGTTAGACAAGTGAGTATTAGCCAAAAAGATCACATGGCATAAATCAAGTTGATAGAGAAACTGTTGAAGAAATTCGTGAAATTGAAGATAAAAGAAAGCAATCCAAAAGAAATGTTATAGGAGAAAATTTATATAAAAATTGGATAAGATTAAAGGTAGAGCAGAATATAAGTCATAGAACTTTAAGCCAATATGATTGCGGTTTAAGTGAGCATGGAGGACAAGGGTAAGCCATGAATAACTGATATGATCGTGGTTTTGGAGCACATGTCATGAAAAATGAGACGTAGAATATGTTGTGGTTGCAAAGCCAAGAATAACTTAGAAAATACACTGGGAAATTAGTAAGAATACAACAAAAAAAATAGATAATTATCTATTTAATGAGAGTTATCTGAGGAAAGCAGAGCAATCAGAAAATAGTCAAACAAAAACAGTTAAGATTTATATATGTACTAGGGTGTCCCTTATTTGGTCAAAGTCAATATTTTTAAACGCATACGGGCTAGTTCTGTTTCATTAGGTCCTAAAGCACTCAGAAATAAATTTTTACCTCAATCGGAGTATGATAACCCGTGCCGACTTGGATCGGAAAATTTAAAGATTATATGGGACAACAAAATTTTTTTTTTTAATTTTTTATTTTTTTATTTTGTTTATTAGGTCCTAAAAAACTCAAAACCAAGTTTTCACCTTAATCGGAGTACGATAACCCATTCAAATTTGCATCAAAACATGAAAAATCATCGAAAAATGTATAATCAGTGTTAAATTACTGTTTTTTCATGTTTCGATGCAAATTTGAATGGGTTATCGTACTCCGATTAAGGTGAAAACTTGGTTTTGAGTTCTTTAGGACCTAATAAACAAAATAAAAAAATAAAAAATTAAAAAAAAAAAAAAAAATTTTTTTGTCCCATATAATCTTTAAATTTTCCGATCCAAGTCGGCACGGGTTATCATACTCCGATTGAGGTAAAAATTTATTTCTGAGTGCTTAAGGACCTAATGAACAGAACTAGCCCGTATGCGTTTAAAAATATTGACTTTGACCAAATAAGGGACACCCTAATATGTACATATTACTGGACAAATATTTACATTGCAGTACAAAATAATTTAGATTAATAATATAATTAAAGTTATTACGAATTAAAGAAAAGTGTAGAACATTGTTATTATAAGATAGAAAGCTGACTAAAGAGAAATAGTTAGAAGATAGCAAGTAAACTAAATATTTTAATAGATATTCATAGAGATATTGTACCCAGGCACCGTAACTGTTATAGGGTTTAAAATCAAAATAGCAAATTAACAATTATTTTCAAGTTTTTATTTTAAAGTTACGAAACAACAATTATTCTTAGTTTTTATTTAAAAAGTCAAAAATAATCGTAAAAATTCAATTTTTTTTATAACAGTTGAGAAATAACACTTATTTCGGATTTTTTCAATAGAAAATAAAAGAGTTATTCGCAACTTTTATTTAAAAAATTAAAAAAGCTAAGTTTAATATCTATTAGTATCTAAGGAAGGAAATCTGTAGTAATAAATTTCTTAAACACCTTGAATTTTCCAGATGGAATGTGTTTCGTGCAAGACTGTTTAGGGAATCATGCGTTTATTACAGGGGTAATTACATTAAGGATCTAAATCGTCTGGGACGAGATCTACAAAAGATTGTCATTGTGGACAATTCACCGGCCAGTTATATATTTCATCCAGACAATGCAGTAAGTAAAATAACTTTTCTTAACATGTGCATTTACTTATAATTATTTCGTTGATATTATTTTGCAAATAGGTTCCGGTCAAGTCGTGGTTCGATGATGTGACCGACTGTGAGCTGCGCGAGCTGATACCGCTCTTTGAGAAGCTAAGCAAAGTGGATTCCGTCTATTCGGTGCTCTGCAATTCAAACCAGCCGCTAAACAATCAAGCAAATCAACAGCATACGCAGGAGCTGCAACAGGCGCCACAGCAACAACAACAACAGACCATCTCTGCCACAACAGTTATTACACAGGCGACCACATTGTCGGCACCGACCATGCTGAATACTGCAACACAGCAACAACAACAACAGCAGCAACAACAACAACAATTGCAGTTGTCCAGTCCGCCCAATCCACAAAGCGAGTTGCTGCAAAAGACGTAACATCAGTGGGAATTAATGTTTATAAATATATGATAAAACTTTATACATATTATGAGACCAAGCAAAGCAAAGCAAAGCATGAAAAGCATAATCCTGCGCTGCCTCTAGCAATACACACACACACACACAGACCTATACACAACTACACACAATAGCAAGATTGAGACACTCATTAGATGAAAAACAACAACCCGCCCACTCTTAACGCATTGCTATCATAATCCTTTCTAGACTAAGCTCAAGTTTTTATTTTTTAAATACTATACATATATACATACATACATATATTTACAAGGCACATTTGTTATTTATTATTATTATTTTATTGTTTTTTAATCAATTGTGTGTGCGTGTGTAATCTTTATATGCAAAAAGCAAACGCAGAAAGCTAAGAAAGGCCACGCTTTTTATTACCCACTGTACTGGGTATTTCCCCCTACCCTCTAATCTAATAAATCGAAAAGAAAAAGAAAAAACGTAAAAAAAAAATATACATAATAACTATGTATAACTAATAATCATTGAACTTTTATATACACTATATATACATATATATATATATATAAATATATATAAATATAAATATTTTAAGTGCGCATATTTAACAAGGCAAGGAAAAATCTAATTCAGCTAACAGATGCAAAAAAAAACAACAACATGAAAATGAAAAAAAAAAGAATAACTATACATATGAGCAGAGAGATAAAATCAAATTCAAAATAGCATATATTTATATATATTTTTTATTAAAAACAAAACAAGAAAAAAAATAATAACATCTAAAACAAATGAAAAAAATCTATGTGTACTACAAAAAAAAACAAAAAATAAAAATTATATATACATCTTATATATACTAAATGTATATATATATATATAGGCTAAGCATGTGTATACACATTTTTGCTTAAGCTATAAGGCATGTATAAATATTTCGTAAATTGATTACCACGTTTATGCGGGTGTTCCTATTCGTGATCATGGCTAATCACGCATTCGAAACTGGGCATAAACGTTTAATTAATTTATAATATGCACAACAAGGGCACAATTCAAACTGTGTGTTCAGCTTCAATATCTTCATATCTTGTTGTTTTTTGTTGACAGTTATTGCCACTTGTTGGGCATCGAAAAGTCTGCGGCATGCACGCAGTTAATTAGCTGGAGCTGGAGCTGCGTTTATGCGTCGCACAATATCATGTATAAGTTGCAAGCACAATTGAAGGTTTCTCACAACATATTTATGCACAACTACAACAAAACATATCCATAATTAGCTCGAGATACAAAACTGCAGACAGTTACAGGGTATCTGAACCGATATCACACACATTGTATTCACACACATCATGATATTGCGCAACGCATAAACTTAGTTTTGCTCGATATTTTTTTAACGGCTTTTTAGTATATTTGTTTAGTTTTTTATGTAACTGGAACAGCACATTTTATTATACACTTAAACTTTTATTTGAATGAACTTTCATTTATCAAGTGCGCTTATGAAACGCATTGCAATATTTCTTCTACCCCCCCTCTATCTATTACTTTTCTATCCAACGGTGCGGACATGTTTTGTGTTTTATGTGCGGGCAGTTAAAATAAAAAGATATAAAAACAAAGGGAATGAATGGAAATATTTACAATAAAGCTTCAACTCCGACCAAGTAAATAATATATATAATACGAGTACATTACAGTACAGTATATAACACTTATATATATATATATTGAGCTCAAGCTGGCCACGCCACAACCCACCTAAATATAATATATGTATACTTTATATAGATGCGACTATAGTATACCGTTACCAGAACAAAAGACGCTAACGCTACCCACACAGATACAATACACCACCACACAGATACACACACACACGCAGATACACTGAAAACACACCGACCAGTGCCGTAACGGCTTTTCCGATCGAACGATTTCACAGTCACGTTTTCTACTTACACTAATTCTCAACTAGTTTTCTTTGCAAACAATTTCTAGTGCGTAAGCTTTTATATAATTTAACTTATCAACTGATAACAAGCAAAAAAACAACCGCAATTTTGACGCGATATTCTCATATGATTTGCAAATTGTTTGACTCCCACATTACACTCAAAAAATCAAATCAAATCATTATAATAATAATAATTCATAATATTGTATATCATTTACACACTGCTGCTAAATTGTAATAAACGATAGCGACTAATCACATGCGAAATTTAAGTATAAAAATGCGATAACGATAATGTATTTTAATAATGCATACATATATATTTAACTGTTTTACTTTTAATTAATAACAAATAAATGAAAAAAACAACAATACCAAGCAAACACTTAATTTATCATAAAAACGGAAAAATTCTATTTTTAAAACGAGCCTATAAATGTAATGCATAAATGTCGGAAAAATGAAAAACAAAAACCAATTTAAATCTACAAACAAATTATGTCGTCAAAAAATAAAAAAAAAACATTAAAACCAAAAAACAATGCTATTTTTATTGAACTTGGATTAAATGAAAAAAAAAATTGAGCAAAGGGGATTTTTGAAAAATGGGTTTTATAAATTTTTGTTTCTTTTTATTGAATTAAGATGAGAAATTTGTCAGATGATATCGACAGAATTTCAATAAAATGATACACATATTTTTGGTTTCTTTTGTTGAATACGGAATAAAGTTCTATTTATTATTAAATTTTTAACGCACATTGTTTACATACACCTCGCATTTCATTCTACATACTATTTAATACACATATTTTGTCTTGAACTTAGTGGCTAAACTAAAGACGTAGGCAATGGATTTTTGGTTGTCTCAATTTGTTATGTTTTGTTTTGTTTTGCGTTAAATAGGGCCAAAAAACACTTAGATAATAGGGTTTTTATCATGTCATCATAGTCTTTTAAAAGCGTTTCATCTCATTTCATTTGTCTGTTGTTTTATATAACAATGCAAGCAAAAGAATATAAAAAATGTTTAAACAAATAAGTTGTAGCAAATTGCAGAGTGAAAAGTACGTTTCCGTTTTGTTTGTATAATCTCAAATACAAAATAGTACATCGAAAAGTTTTGTTTTGAGTTATTACATACATACATACATAATTGTTTATTTTTAATTTTATTTTATATAGTTGAAATTGTTATTTAAATTTAAATGCATTTAAGTAACGTGTTACAATTAGAAACGGTTCTTTAGCTACGTGTTGTTTGTTTGTCTGTGTGTTGTTGTTCTTGTTGTTGTCAGGCTGTTGCACTTTTTAGAAATTCCATCATTGATCATAGGTGTACATAATTTCATAACTATATAGATATAAATATGTATAGATGTATATTTTTTTTAAATATGCAATATTTAATTATATATATATATATTTATTTATATATGTATATCGTCTTTGTTGTTGATCTATAACTTTTTGTTTTATTTGTATTTTTACTTAAATGATTGCTGACTAGACTAGTGCGTATTGAATCGGATCGCGTTTTAGAATTGATTTCTCTTTTTTTAAGTATGCAAATCGTATTCTCGTAAACATTTAAAGTATTTGTTATTTGTTTGTTTGTTTGGTGTTTTGTTCTTTTGGTTCATTTGAAAGCTGCTTTAATGAAGAGCAGCTTGGATTTATTTCAATGCGATATTTCAGACCATCCAAGCTGACTCAAAGGCAACTGCAACATATTTAACTATAAAAATCTTGCTTTTAGAATACACATAACTGGGAATACATATTTAAAGTTTGACTGTGCGCTTTACAATTTTTTAATAACTTGTGAAAATTGGAAATTTAAATATTGCACGACTTGAAATTAATTACTTTTTGCTCGATTTTTTTTTTCTTTTTGAAGCTATTGTTGATTTTTGATTTTGTTGCGTTAGTTAAATTTGTGTGTTTGTTTAAACTTTATGTTTTGTTGTCTTTTTTATCTGTTCGGTGTGAGCGTTTAAATTTTTGGTATTACAAATACTTGAGAACGATAAAGAATAGGTATAGTATTGCAGTTAATTTAAGAAATATGCTGAAAAAATGTACAGAGTTTTGTAATTACAGGTAAAATACATGCACAGTATATGTACGTATAATATATTATCGGGGCATTATTAATAGCCCAATATACTCGATCCGATATCGGTTTGCGACGACGCTTCTGTCTTCTGTCTTTGCTGATAGATGTTGTTCTTTCCTTTTCTAAACTTATTGTTGTTCCTGTTGTTGTTGTTGTAGTTCTTTTTGTTATATCGTTGTGTTTGCAGCAGCGCGTACCAATTACAAATCACTAGAAATAATACAAAGCTAATCGGGGGGCATATACTCCTACTCGTACTCGTATCTAAAGCATTGTCATCATGCACACGTTGTTGGGCTAAACATGCGCAATGGGCATTTGAAGCGTCTTCGCATCCCGATAGGACTTATCCTACACATACTGATGATCGCCAGCAAGTCCATCATTGTCAGCGCAATCGCCACGCAACAGCGGCTCCTTCTCAATTGTCTGATGCACCTGGGCATCGTAGTCGTAGTAGTTCATCCAATCAATGCGTCGCGGTTGCACCAGGCCAAAGCAATTGCATTCCAGAAAATCAATCAGATTAAGCAACGGACCGCGTGTAAATGGACTGTGTCCACCTTTGGCCTGAAAATGGCGATAGCGACCACGATTCATGCGCTCGTTGGTGGTCATGCCCAGGCAAATCACCTGATAAGTCTGGCAAATGGTCAGCAGAATGACCCAGGACATGTGCAACAAGGCGTTGCCCATAACCCAGCCCACCCAGGCATTGCAGTTGCCAATAGCTCGCATGGCGGTTAGGAAATCTATGAAAAAATAAGTTAAACAATTACATTTAAGCTTAATTCAGGTAAATACAACAATAAACTCACCGTCAAAATGAACATTACACTCATTAACATAGTATTTGGAGCCACCGTACAGCATCCAGGCGCACATGACGAGCAGCATCCAAAGAAAGCCCATAAAGTAACTGTGATTCTTGAGACCAATGCAATTGCCCACCCAGGGACAATGATGATCGAAGCGTGCCACGCAACGATCACAAACGGAACAATGCTTGGAGCGAATGGGTCGACGCACCAGGCAGCCCGAACAGAAGGAAGCGGGCTCAAAGCCAATCCCACCGCGCTCCGACAGCTCAATAATTGTCTGTAAGCGGAAAGAAAATTATTAATATAAAATAATCAATATTAACATACGAGGGTGGTTTGATAAGTCATTGGCTCTAGTAGAAGAATGCAAATAAATGTACTTTTTAATATATAGGAATCAGGGATTAAAACCGAAACGAATATCGGTTTCAGTTACGGTTTCGGTTATGTTCGCATTTAGGTTTTCGGCTATTGGTTACTCAAAATCTTTGAATAAAGGTTTTGCAAAAATATAATTATATTTATAATATAATAGTAATTATTTAAAACGCATTACTTTTCTAATGTTTCATTGTAACAATCTTAATATTTTATTTAACAAATTTATTTTATTTACGCTATCAGTGCATAAAAACTCGATCATGAATATCACAAATAAAAATTCAAAATTAAACATAGGAAAATTAAAAATCAAAATTAAAAATGAAAAATAAAAAATAAAACCAAAAATAAAGTACCAATCTAATAACATAATATCAGAGATCGCAAACAAGACTTATGATTCGGAAAAAATCGAAACAGTTAAAAATTTTCCATCTAAAATTCTTTTTAGCTTGTTTTTTAAATTTGTATAATAAAAATTAATAAAAATAAAACATGCTCTTAAAATTGCATTTAAAAGTTGTACCATAACTCTTATTTGCAATAACATTTAAAAATAAAATTTTTTTTAAAATTTTTATTATACAAATTTGAAATAAAAATGAATTTTTGAATGTATGAAAAACCGAAATTAGCCCTTATAAATGAAACGGTTACTAAACGGTTATTTCGGTTTACAGAATTTCGGCTTAAAGGTTTCGGTCAAATGAAAAGGGTTAGGTTAGGGTTTTAACTTCTGATAGGAATAAATCTTGTCCCATTTGCTTACCTTGAATCGCTGCTCTCTAGTGGGTCTTATAATGCCGGGATCACCCTTCCAGGACTTAAGAAAGCATACCCATAGCGCCAGTGAAGAGATTAGGAAGCACATGGTGGCCGCTAGGGACACAGCACCATCGATATACATTAGCCAGGTGACATAGAACCAGGCCTTGGTGGCCAGATAGACGGACAGCGGCAGCAGGGCCATCAGATGTTCATCGAACAGCGTTTTGCCAATCGTATGGAATACGGCATAGAGGCAGCCGAGCAAGAAAAACTTGATAATGTACAGCGTATTGATGGTAAATACAATTCCGGCCAAATAGAAGGCGGTGAATGGACAGGCGACCATGGACCACCAGCGTAAGCGTTTATCGTGCCGCAATTTTGAGACCAGAGAGCGTCGCTGTTGTGATGTGAGAGATGCGTCCCGAACGCGATCCATTACCTTGTTGCCAATCCAAATGGCACCTGTTTGAGCCTCCAGCATGGTTAGTGGTGTCTCGGCTCGCAAATTGGGCACATCCAGCGAGGCCTTTGACTTAAGCACCAGTGTCGATATTGCTGTTGCATTACGGGCTAATATGGCCCAATGCAGCGCCGTATTGCCGTGTGTGTAATCAACCATGGCGGGATTGGCGCCCAATGTGAGCAGCAGACGCACTGGATCCAGAGCGCACACCTGGTCAAGTAAATAAAATAAAAATTAATAAATAAATTCAATTTGCTATAAATAGATTAGACCAGCGGTGGGCACGCAGTGGCTCCGGGAGCAGCGACTGCTCCCAACTATTTTTCTGCCTACTTTTGTAGTTGTTATTGTTTTGCTCTCGAATTCAGAATTCGTTCCCACCGCTGGATTAGACAAAAACAAGTAAAAATCAATGGTAAAAATGTCACCATCAGGTTTTCAAATTAAAATTCAACTCATCATAGCTTAATAATTGTATAATCAACAAAATTGCTAAGCTAGTTTTATTTACCTTCCAGGCAGCCCACATGAGCGCCGTCATGCCGCCGCGATCTTGCAAATCCGGATCCACACCCTTGGCTATGAAGTAGGCCACCAAGGCGGTGTGGGCAAACTGTGCGGCAATGTGGATGCAGGAACAGCCCTCCGCATCGCGTATACGGGGATCGGCACCGGCCGCCATGAGGAGAACCACAGCGCCCAAGTGTCCTTGACGTGTGGCCCAGTGCAGAGGTGTTGCATTCAGTTCACCACCAACAGCATCGACGGTAGCCCCTTTTTCTAGAAAATATCTGATGATATCCCGTCGATTGTTGATGGCAGCCCAGTGAAGGAGTGTAACGGTTTCACTGTCCGGCTGATTAACATCCCAACCGGACTCGACCAGCTCGCGGACGCGCGCTATCGCGCCGTACTGTGTGGCCTTAACGATATCGAAGCCACTGTAATCTGGTTCCACGGGCGCTGTGGGTGGTTGCTGTGCTATCAGCGCCGCCTGGCGATCGTTATCGGTCTGAGTGCCAGCTCCAGGCACACATGAGCCTGTTGTGGCCGCATTACAGGCGCTTTGGTACATTTTTTCCCAGCGTGTTTTTAATATTAATTGTGTGAGTGTGATTCACTTAACATCCCCCACACACACACGCACACACACTTATACACATACACACACACACCCCCGCCAGGTAATGAAGGTATTTGGTTGATATTCACAGGGCAAGCATTTTGCTGCGTATTATTACTGCCAGCAGCTGCTCATTAAGCCTATACTAAGAAACAAACATATGCGCACTTTTAAGTTCTTAGATATTTACACAATTATTCGTTTTTAATGCGTTTTACGTACGAAAATATCTGCAACTGGCCAGTGTGACCGCTCTGAGGCTAAGTAGGGTTGTTGATAATATATCAAAATATCAATATATCGATATTTTTTTTATAAAAAATGATATCGTCGATACGATATTTTAAAAATATTCGACAGCCCTAAGGCTAAGCCGAAATACAATAAATATAAAATACCAAGTAGTGAAGATTCTCCAGTATTTTGGATTTGTGGTATTAAATTTGGACAAAACTCAGGGCTGGACAAATGCTGTTCAAAATGACATAATAGGCTGCCACTTAAAAATATCTGATTCAGAAAAAAAAAAAAAAAAAGGGCCAAATTTACTAAAAAAGAGCCAAAACTTTTTATTATCAGTTCATGTTATTGTTGCATTTCATAAAATAAAAAATATTTCGCTCACAAGCACATAAAGCAATAACAAATATTTCCAAAGTTTTTCACATTTTCATCTTAATCTAGTGATTATGTTATTAAATAAAAATAAATATGTAATTCAACCTAAAACTATACAAAATAACTGATGAAAACAAGAGCCAATTCGAAAAAAAAAGAGCATTTCGCCAACAGGAAAAAAATAGCCAGTTTTGGCGCAAAAACGCCAATTGTGGCAACCGTGATAATAGCATCCAATAAAGTATAAACAGTTTGGTATATTTATTTCTTTGGACATTTATTAAATACTAAAATACTTCACGCTGACAGTGCTGCCAGTCTGTTTGAAACTAAACAGTTGTTTAATCGCAAATTCTGCTAGTTTTCCCGCGTTGTAGCCGCGTTTTTTTGCGGCTTTTGATTTGCGAATTGTTTGTAGTTAAGTTGTTTTATTTATTCAAATTATACACAGAATAATCAGCATGGATAATAAACGCAAATTCAATGCCAATGGCGCAGCCAATGGTCATTCCAAGAAGCCAAGGTAAAAAACAACTTTTTTTTTCTTTGTACTGCAAATCTGAATATGAAACTTACAGAAATTTCGACGACGACGATGAAATGGGCGGTGGCTTCGAGGCGGAACTGGCCGCCTTTGAGCCCAACGATGAACTGGATCAGTCGCAGCTGCTGGGCGAGGGACCCGAGAATCAACAGACGAGCGAACGTTGGTCTCGTGCAGCGCCTCCCCAGCTGAATCCCGGCGAGGACAGTTTGGTATTCCAGCAACTGGACGTGGAGAATTATTTGGGGCAACCGCTGCCGGGCATGCCTGGTGCCCAGCTGGGGCCAGTGCCTGTGGTCCGCATGTTTGGCGTCACCATGGAGGGCAACTCGGTGTGCTGTCATGTCCATGGATATTGTCCATATTTCTATATATCGGCGCCGCGCAACTTTGAGCAGCGCCATTGCTCGGATCTGCATGAGGCGCTGGACAAGAAGGTTATCGCCGACATACGCAACAACAAGGATAATGTCCAGGAGGCTGTGCTGGCCGTGGAGCTGGTGCAGCGTCTCAACATCCATGGCTATCAGGGCGATGAGAAGCAGCTGTACATCAAGATAACCGTGACATTGCCACGCTTCGTGGCCGCCGCATCTCGGCTGCTCAAGAAGGAGGTCATAATGGGCGCCTTTGATTTTCAGGATTGTCGCGCCTTTGAGAACAACATTGATTTCGATATTCGCTTCATGGTGGAAACGAATGTTGTGGGCTGCAATTGGATTGAGTTGCCGCCGGGTGTTTGGCGTTTGCGTGGACGCAACTCCAAGCCCGCTCCGGAGTCGCGTTGCCAGCTGGAAGTGGACGTGGCCTACGATCAGTTTATATCGCACGAACCGGAGGGCGAATGGTCTAAGGTGGCGCCTTTGCGCATCCTCAGCTTTGACATTGAGTGTGCGGGACGCAGAGGCATCTTTCCGGAGGCGAAAATGGATCCGGTCATCCAAATAGCCAATATGGTTATACGACAGGGCGAATCGGAGCCGTTTATCCGGAATGTCTTTACGTTGAATCAATGTGCACCGATCATTGGCAGCCAAGTGCTGTGCTTCGATAAGGAGACACAGCTGCTGGACAAATGGTCAGCATTTGTGCGTGAAGTGGATCCCGACATCCTCACCGGCTACAACATTAACAACTTCGATATACCCTATCTGCTGAATCGTGCTGCACACCTGAAGGTCAAGAATTTCGAATATCTGGGCAGGATCAAGAACATACGCTCGGTGATCAAGGAGCAGGTGCTGCAGTCCAAGCAAATGGGCCGACGCGAGAATCAATATGTCAACTTTGAGGGACGCGTTCCATTCGATTTGCTTTTCGTGCTCTTGCGGGATTACAAACTGCGTTCGTACACTTTGAATGCGGTGAGCTATCATTTCCTGCAGGAGCAGAAGGAGGATGTGCATCATAGCATCATTACGGATCTGCAGAATGGCGATGAGCAGACCCGACGACGTCTGGCCATGTATTGCCTGAAGGACGCCTATTTGCCGCTCCGTCTGCTCGGCAAACTGATGGCGATTGTCAACTACATGGAAATGGCGCGTGTGACGGGCGTACCGCTGGAATCCCTGCTCACCCGTGGCCAGCAAATCAAGGTGCTCAGCCAGCTGTTGCGCAAGGCCAAGACCAAGGGTTTCATCATGCCCTCCTACACGTCCAGTGGCTCCGACGAGCAGTACGAGGGTGCCACTGTCATTGAGCCGAAGCGTGGTTATTATGCGGATCCCATAAGCACACTCGATTTCGCCTCACTGTATCCAAGCATCATGATGGCCCACAATCTGTGCTACACCACATTGCTGCTGCCGGGCGCCAAGGATAAGCTGGGACTGGCCGATGACCAGGTGGAGCGCACGCCCGCCAACAATAGCTTCGTCAAGGCCGAGCTGCGACGTGGTCTACTGCCCGAAATCCTTGAGTCCCTGCTGGCGGCGCGTAAGCGTGCCAAGAATGACTTGAAAGTGGAAAAGGATCCGTTCAAGCGTCAAGTGCTCGATGGCCGACAGCTGGCACTGAAGATCTCGGCCAATTCCGTCTATGGCTTCACGGGAGCACAGGTGGGCAAGCTGCCCTGCTTGGAGATTTCGGGCAGTGTCACGGCCTATGGACGCACCATGATTGAACTGACCAAAAATGAAGTGGAATCGCATTACACCCGTGCAAATGGTTACGAAAACGATGCCGTTGTCATTTACGGCGACACGGATTCGGTGATGGTTAATTTCGGGGTCAAGACCTTGGAGCGCAGCATGGAACTGGGCCGAGAGGCAGCGGATTTGGTCAGTGCCAAGTTCGTGAATCCCATTAAGCTGGAATTCGAGAAGGTTTATTATCCGTATTTGCTGATTAACAAGAAACGCTATGCGGGATTGTATTTCACCAAGCCGGACAAGTACGATAAAATGGATTGCAAGGGCATTGAGACAGTGCGTCGGGATAACTCGCCACTGGTTGCCAATCTGATGAACTCGTGCCTGCAGAAGCTGCTCATCGAACGCAATCCCGAAGGTGCTGTCGATTATGCCAAGCAAATTATCGCCGATCTCTTGTGCAATCGCATTGACATCTCCCAGCTGGTCATTACCAAAGAGCTGGCCAAAACGGATTATGCCGCCAAGCAGGCGCATGTCGAGCTGGCGGCCAAAATGAAGAAACGCGATGCGGGCACAGCACCCAAATTGGGAGATCGAGTTCCGTATGTGATCTGTGCAGCGGCCAAGAACACGCCGGCGTATCAAAAGGCCGAGGATCCGCTCTATGTGCTGGAGAACAGTGTGCCCATCGATGCCAACTATTATCTGGAGCAGCAGCTATCCAAGCCGCTACTGCGCATCTTTGAGCCCATTTTGGGTGACAAGGCGGAGTCGGTGCTGCTCAAGGGGGAGCACACGCGCACACGGACTGTGGTCACCTCCAAGGTGGGTGGACTGGCTGGTTTCATGACCAAAAAGGCTGCCTGCCTCGGCTGCAAATCTCTGCTGCCCAAGGGCTACGAGCAGGCGTGCCTGTGTCCGCACTGCGAGCCTAAGATGAGTGAACTCTATCAGAAGGAGGTGGCATCCAAGCGTGGCTTGGAGGAGACCTTCTCGCGCCTGTGGACCGAATGCCAGCGATGTCAGGGCTCGCTGCATGAGGAGGTCATCTGCTCCAATCGGGATTGTCCCATTTTCTATATGCGGCAAAAGGTGCGCATGGAACTGGACACTCAAGAGAAGCGTGTGCGTCGATTTGGATTGCCTGAATGGTAGTTTTCATCAACAATCAACCAGCGGTGGGCACGAAATCTAAATTTGGGAGCAGTCGCTGCTCCCGGAGCCACTGCGTGCCCACCGCTGCAATCAACAATTAAACTGTTATGCACACATACATTATAAACCTATAATTTAATAATTATATTACTAGAAGTTATTACAAAGTTGTGTGTGTGTTTGGATAATTTTTTTTGTTTTGTTTGTTTTTTTTTTTTGCGCAAGCGTTTAAAGAAACTTCCAATTCTCTCTCTCTGGGCGACACTTTGGACAATTTTACAAGGGGGCAGGCATATTTGGGCTGGGCGGGCATGACTATTATTTGCGGCTCTGTAGCGTATTGGATAACCAGTCCATGGCCTGATCGAGTCCCTCGCCCTTGGTGGCCGATGTTTTGAATATTTGAAATGTGCGATTTTTCAGATTCTCCAAGCCTAACGCATGATGCACCTCTGCAACGGTCATGCAGCCGTCCATGTCCTGTTTGTTGGCCAGCACAACGAGTATCGCACCCGCCAGCTCCTCCTCCCGCAGCATGTACAGCAGCTCATCCTTGGAAATGCCAATGCGGTCACGATCCGCCGAGTCTACTACATATATAATGGCGTCTGTATTGCTGTAATAGCAACGCCAATAGGGTCTGCAAAAAATAACAAAATTAAGAAATTAAAATTAAGAAAAAAAGAGTTGATATTCTTGCAGTTAGCTTTATAATTTTTATGAATAGTTCTTTTATACATAAGAAACAACAAAGTTGTTCAGACTAAAGATAGTTTTGATTAGAGCTATATGATAAAGTAGTCTGATTTAAATAAACTTCAATCGGAATTTTGATTTATAATTTCTTTTTAATCCTTTCAGTTTTTATTTAAATTTATGTTAAATTTATAAAATTTCATTTTTAAAAGTATTATTGGTCAACTGCTCTTAGTTGATTTTAAATAAATAAATAAAGGTAGATTTTTAAACGATCACTCCTAATGCAACTATATGATATATTGAATAAGTTTTAAATCAATTTCCTTCAGGTTTACAAGACACTACCAGATACACAATCTGTAAGATTGGTAAAGATATCTCAAGAAATAAAAAATAACTTCAAACTAAAAGTTGATTAAAGGTTGAACTAAAGATTGTTTTCAACAAATCATTTCTATGACAGATATATGATATAGTAGTCCGATTCGGCTGATTCTCACACATATACTGCCTACAGCAACAAGACAAAGCTGTGCCAAGTTTCATCAAGCTGGTTTTAAAATATACATATGTATGTACATATGGGCATTTCCACAGAAATTTAAACCGAGGCCAAAAACGTTAAATTTATCAAAAATTCATATCTTATGAAATTTTCTTCCAGAAATGTATTTAAGTGATTTATTTAAGCAATATACGCTAAAAGAAATTCACTACGCTGAGCATATTGATTCTACATTATAATAAATTCCATTTTTTTTTTTATATTTTTGCTACACTAAGTAGGATAAATAGATTGTAGCATAAACAATTTTAATACAAAGAAATATATTGAAAGTTTAATTTAAAACATGTATTTTAAACTGTTTTCGACTAATAATTTAAAAAAAGAGAGACAGAAACAACATAAATATATTGTGGAGCAAAATGTCGCTTGCGACATGAATTAAAATAAAATACAAAATAAACTACTTAATATTTTTAAATAAAATTATAAACATTTTTAGGATAAATCAATGCATTACATTTTAAAAATGGTCGAATTGAAATATACCTTCAGGTTTTGGCGAAATCAGTGTTAGAACTGGTCGCCAAAGAAGCTACTTCTGTTTGAGTCGCGTGCGAATGCCTTGGTTTTTTCAATTATCTTTAAAGCGAACAATTGCCTAAAAACAACCTTAACACCAATAATAGTGCTAATCAAGAACTATTAGTTTCGCCTTTTGTCTCAATAAAATAATGTTTCGGCATTTGTTTTATTTCACTTTGAATGCGTACGAATGTCGCACTTATTTACTTTACTGTATTTTGCCCCGCCCCCTTAAGCGTCCTAATGCGTTGCCCATATTTACACACGCTGCAAGAGTATTAACGTATGTTTGATTACTACACAACTTTACGCTCACCTAATACTTGTCTGTCCGCCCAAGTCCCAGACTTGGAACTTGAGGTTCTTGTATGTGACCTGCTCCACGTTAAAGCCAATTGTGGGTATCGTTGTGACGACTTCGCCAACCTGCAGCCTGTATAGAATTGTTGTTTTACCGGCGCCATCGAGACCCAGTATTAATATACGCATCTCCCTCGATCCGAGCAGACCACGAAAGTAACTGAGCACCCCACCTGCAATAGCAAAAAGAAAAAAAAGATATATTAAAAAGGTGGTGACTTTTATGACAGGCGGCAGACTGGAGTGAATAATCAAATTGTGTTTTGTGTTATTCTTAGCCCATGCTACCATATGTGCAGTCTACGTACCCATGATTGAAGCTCGATTGCAACGTGCTAAGTGCCTCTAAATGCTTAAGTATTAATATTGACTAACTAATTATGTTATATTGCTCTTTAAACGAATTCTGCTCTTGTTTTCACTAAATGACAGAATTTTGCCAGTCACAGGGAACGTAAACATGACGTGTCATGGCATACGTTCAGCAGCACAAAAATATTTTTTATTAAAAATACTCACAAAGCTAAAAAATTTTGTAATGCAATTAATAAATAAAAAACTGTGCAATTATAAATAAATCATTTTCGTTTTCTGTTGGATATTTGCAATTATAGTATTTGGTTGGACGTGGCCATTTATTGCCGGCGCATAGGGTTGCCACACTTTTAATTTTGTTATACAGAGACGTCCGCCATTGTCGCGTCTTGCGTCCAAAAAAAGTGTGAAAATCGTGGAACATAAAAAGCATTCAAATTGTGCAAATAGGTAAAAATATAGTGTAAAATTTATGCAATTCGTTGTTTTTGATAATAACTAATATGTGACATGTAAAAAACAAGCGATGCAGGCACTAGAAATATGAGTTTTGTGGCATGTGCAAAAAGGCGAAATGCAAAATGTGTGTGATGAGGGAGAAGCAGCAACAAAGCCGATTAACGATTACATATACAGTTTATATACATTTTAATGAACTTTGTGCGTTATAATTGTTAAAATTGCAGTAAAAACACTGTACACTTACATTTGTGCAACTTTTTAGCTAATATTTCTAGGGACTGTCCAGTGCAAGACGAGTACAAACAAATCGTAACGAAATGGCCTCGCCCTCGCCGGCGAACAGTCCGATGCCGCCTCCACAGGCACCCAGCCCCATGGCGCCGCCCTCGCAAAGCCCAGCGCCCTCGCCGCACAGTCCCTATCCGCACCAGCCGCCTCAGGGGCCGCCGCAGGGACCACCGCCTGGGGCTCCGCACATGCAAGGTCCTCCGCCGCCAGGTCATCCGGGCGGACCATATGGACATCCCATGCAGCATGGACCGCCAGGACAGGGTCCACCGGGTCATCATATGCCGCCACATCATCAGGGCATGAGTATGAGTATATTATTTTTCATAATCTCTATTCCCAGCTTTAATATTTCTTTAATTGATTTACAGCTCCACATATGGGAATGCAAATGACGCCAAGTGGACCGAACATGTCACCGCTTGGATATCAGCCGCATGGCATGCCGCCCAATGTAAGTGCAGCACTTAGCTCCTAATCTATGTGAATGTATAGTCGTTGATCTGATCCGCCTCTTTGATGAGTTGTATAACCTCCTGGGCAAGGGAATCCGTGCCAGCTGCCACAAGATTTGGCCGCATCACATTCAACTCGCTGCCGTTTGTATCATACACAACGCCGCCTGCTTCGCGAATCAATAGAACTCCTGCTGCCACATCCCAGGGCTTCAGATTGTCCACGTGATACGTGCCCAGTGTGCCTCTTGCCACGTAAGCCAGGGACAGTGCAGCGGTGGCCAAGCAGCGTGTGCTATCAATCAATCAATCAATCAAATCAGTTGATCATTTATTATACTGTTCAAAACTCCGTAGCTTACCCGGCGGCAACGGAGCCCAGCTTATAGACCCGCTTGATGTTCTTATCCCGCCAAGAAGGCACATTAATAAGCGTAATTTCATGACCAACCACCGAGTTGGATAGCTGAAAGAATACCTACAGATTGTAGATCATTACAAGTCAAATCTTTCAATGATACCCACCGTTGTGGCGCCGGATACTTGAATGGGCTGCCCATTTAAATATGCTCCATGACCTTTTCTACTCGTATAGAGTTCATTTGCCGCCGGATTGTAGATGATTCCCACAACCAATTGCTTATTAATCGCTAAGGCAACTGAAATGCCGCAATGTGGAAATCGATGTATATAATTTGTAGTTCCATCGATGGGATCTATGATCCATGTGGGCGCATCCGTTAGTTCTGGAAGCTCCTTTGCTCCAGCCAATGATTCTTCGCCTATGAAACGCGATTCGCGAAAGGCTTTGGATAAACCTTCAGTTAGTTTTTCCTCAATTTGCCGATCGTAAACAGTGACAAAGTCAAAGAAGTCGGACTTCACCATAACCTCTTTTTTGGATTTATTGTAACCCTCCTCAAATATTGGGCCACATTTAATGACCAAATCTAGAGCAACATTGTAGTACTCCTGGAGCTTTGTCTCACAAACGGTACTCGTCATATTTCAAAGATAAACCAAAAAGTAAATAGGAAAAGTACTGTAATCTGAATCTAACCAAGTGATTCGATAGCTGCTTAGCTACTAAATCAATTTGCAATCTTGTTTATTTGTTAGTGCACGAATTCGCGCAGCTTTCAGAGCTTTTTTATTTTGCAAAGCTTTTCTGAGAGAGGGAGAGCGGGAGAGCGCAGAGATAGTGCGCAACAAATGAGCTTTTGATTTGAATACTCGTTTAATTGTTTGACTTGTCAAGCTTAATTTGTTCTTCTGTTCTGTTCTCATACCCGTTACACGTAGAGTACTAGAGTATATTGGATTCGTTGCAATGTACAGACTAGAAGTCGAGAACTATCGATAGCATTATCGACACTATCGATGGTTGGGCGCTATCGAGCTACCATCGATGGCAGCCACCTACATTCGGTAGTGCCCGAAGTACTATCAATAGTTTGAAAATAGCAAAAAAAATTACAATTTTAACTCTATTTTCCTCCTTTTCATACAAAAAGTTGCATGTTAGCTATTTTCAAAAAATTATAAAAGATACTAGAGAAGAGATTTTGAAAATTTCTTATTACAGTCACTTTTAGAATTGTTTGAATTTTTTTGCATCAAAAAAATTTTTGCTTGAGACCTAGAAAAAAAATTGAAAAAGTAAACGCTTACAAAAATTCGAAATTTTCAATGGGTACCTAATTAGTTAGTTTTGCTTCATTCAAAGTAGGGATGGCACGATTAATCATATGATACACAATAATCGATTATTTTGCTTCCATTGGCGATTTAATTGTATCGTAAAATGTGTTGCGATTAATTGAAACACTAATCGATTATTCGATCAAATAATCGCGTCGTTGCCAAATTTTTTCAGGGAAACACACATGGAGATTTTATTTCAAAAAAATAGTAGCAAAAATATATTTGAACATTTTTTTTGCAGTTACTCTTAGAATTTTCTGCATCAAAATATTTTTTGTGAAAATCGAGGAAAAATGTTGAAAAGTAGACTTTTACATAAATTTGAAATTTTCGAAGGGTACTTAATGGGTCAAAGAAAGTTTTGTGTCATTCAAACGGAATTTAAATGACCTTTCCATTGATGAAAATATGTTAACGATAACGGCTCAAGTAAGCCTTAAATGTCAAAATTTGACCTACATACTTTAAGCTGTGAGCCACTGTATTTATATTTTTTGGGCATTTTGTTATTGCTCTTAATTTTTTTTGCTATACAATAGCATTGCATTACACAATATTTAAAAAAACTAACAAAAATTAATCATTTGATTAATCGATTATTTTTATTTTTCGTCGATTAATTGCAATTAATAATCGCGTAGCTTAAATTAATCATATGATTCAATAATCGATTAATAAATTTATTTTGCCATCCCTAATTCAAACGGAACTTAAATGACCTTTCCAAATATATATTGTACAATAAGCTATTATTTTCTTATGTAAAGTAAAAAAAATTTCTTGACATACTGTATGTATGTTTTTTGTCCGGGACTATCGTCGACTATCGATAGCACTATCGTCGACTATCAATTGTTTTAAAATTGCTATCGTCGGCTATCGATAGTTCTGCACCTCTAGTACAGACCCTATAAAATAATAACTTCACAGTATCAAACATTTTGTCCGCTATTTGATGGTAAACAATCTCATTTATTATTTTCAATAATTCCACCTGATTGTACGCAGTGATTTTGATAGCATTGGAATTTAGAGATCAGTGCCTCCCACAGATTTCTCTTGGTCCGCCTTGCGCAGCAGATCCTCGATCTCCTTGCGCAACTTCTCGGTGCCGGCACAAATTAGGTCCGGTTTCATGATGTCAAAAGGTGCACCAAAAGGATGTGTGACCACGCCACCCGCCTCCTGCACCAGCAGTGAGCCAGCGGCGCAATCCCAAGGATACATGTCCTCAATATAGAAAGCATCCAAGTTGCCAGCGGCCACCATGCAAAGCTCATCCACCACACAGGAATAGGCCAACAAACTGTGAGCAGAGAGAGGGAAATATGATTAGGATTTAGATTTGATATTCCCAATAGAACTCACCGTCTGGCATGTAATCCGACATGGTAGATGCGTTTAATGTGCTTGTTAGCCACGTTATGGACATGCAGCAAGGAGACTTCATAGGCCACATTGGCGTCCCTTATACGCTCGCAATCGCTAACATGAATTGGTTTGCCATTGCAGAAAGCGCCCTGTCCCAACTTGGCAGTGTAGAGCTTCTTTTGGGCAGGATTATTCACAATACCCAGCACAATTTGCTTATTAATCGAGAGTCCAATTGAGACGCAAACATGTGGAATTTGTTTAATGAAATTCGATGTGCCATCAATGGGGTCTATGATCCAAGTGGGGGCATCTGTCAGCTCCTTGGATACATTATTATTCTTGGCCGTCTCCTCCTCGCCAATGAACTTATGCTGGGGATACGTGGCCAGTATTTTGCCCATTAGAAACTCTTCGATCTTGCTGTCATAGTCCGTAACCACATCATAGAATGCACCCTTAATATCGACATTCTTTTCCGTACGTTCGTAACCTTCCAATAGAATTTCACCCGCTTTTACGGCCAGCGGGTAAATGAAGTTATACAATTCCTCAATTTCCGTTAACATTTTGTAAATGTATTCAATGCTTTAATTACGAATCCGTTGCGTTCACTTACTCCCCACAACAGACGACCGACAACTGATCTCATCGAGCGGAGCTCCATTAAAGCATTCAACTCTCTCGCTGTCTTCCTGTATCTCTCTCGCATTTGTTTACATTGAGCTTTGAATTATGCGCTCAATAAACTGAAATACTCGGAACGCGATGAAATGATAACATACGGTTTCTGAGATGCACTGAAAATTGAAATCTGTCTGTTGCTTGCCACTCGCTCCCGTTTTATCTCGTTTGATTTGACGACTACAAATAGAAGTCTTTATCTTTGAACAGACATGTGTCTATGCCATGAGGTAGTCAAATAGGAAATAAAAAAAAAATCAAAAGTCTAGCAAAGTACAGTAAAAATGATGCTTAAACGATACCATAAGAATTCTTTTAAAATATGAAATTCATCAACAATCTTATCATACTTTAGGTTTATAGGGATTATTATTTTAATCTCGTTTGCTCTGTTGAAATAATTTTAAGAAATTCTCTATAGGCGATACTTTAATGCTGTGCTCTTCAGTGTCACTTTATATCAGCGGTAGGCACGAAATTTGAATTCGGGAGCACAAATTATTCAAATTCTGTGCCACTTTTAGTGCAATTTAAATTTTCTGCTCTAAGGCCTTTATTAAATACAAGAAATTAATTTTTCTAATTTTTTTCGCATCATTCGAATGTAGTTTCCGTCATTTGATTTGCCTCCTCAATGAGGCCAATCACTTGCTGGACCAGCTCCTCTGTGGCGGCACACACCAGATCAGGCTTCATCACATTGAATTTACCACCTTTGGTATGATAAATGCAGCCACCAGCCTCGGTTACAATCACAGCGCCAGCTGCAATATCCCATGGTTGAAGATCATCTATGTGATAGGCATCACATTGACCTGTCGCCACATAGCACAAAGAGAGAGCAGCGCAGCCAAAGCTGCGAGTTCTGTGCAAAAGAGAAAAGACAAAAATTAGCTTTTGTTACGTTTCTAGACTCATACTCTCTTGCTCTCTCACACTTACCCAGCAGCTTTTGAGCCCAACTTGTAAATGCGTTTCACGTTCTTGTCTCTTGTATATGAAGAGTTTATCAATGAGATTTCATGGGCGAACACAGCTGCGTTCATCTGCGAGAGAACAGAATGAGAAATTAAGAGGGAGCTTTCGCAGTGTTGTCGAATTTGTACATGAAATGGTAATGGAAGTTTTCTTACTTCGTGCCTAACTTTATTAAGAGCATTACATTTAAATTGTTAATGTACGATTTTTCTCATAATCTTACCGTTGTTATTTTGGACGAGTTTATGCGTTGGCCATTTAGGAAGGCTCCATGGCCCTTCCACGCCGAGAACAATTCATTTGCTGGCGGATTGTAGACGATGCCAACAACGAGTTCTTTGTTGATGGCCAAACCCACAGAAATGGCGCAATGTGGAATGCGATGAATGAAATTCGTAGTGCCATCGATTGGATCTATTATCCAAGTGGGCGCATCTGTTAACTCCGCCTGACGGTTCGCTGCCGTCATTTCCTCCTCTCCGATAAATAAAGATTCAGGGAACGCCGCCTGCAATCCTTCTATTAAAGTATCCTCAATCTGTTTATCATACACGGTAAGGAAATTCCAAAACTCGTCTTTGATTTTGTAGTCAGTTTTCGGCTCCGTAAAGCCTTTCATTAGTATGGGTCCACATTTCTGCACCAAATCCAAGGCGACATCATGATATTCCTTCAGTTTTGACTCACTAATTGGAGAACTGCTCATGATTCTTGTTTTGAACTAGTCAAACTGATGCTAACCACTGAATTTGTATAACTAAATGAAGTGGAATATATGCTTTTTTGGTATGCTCCAAATCATAAAATCATAATTATGCATAATCCAGGATAGCTAAAAAGCTCAATAAACTGAGTAATTATATTATCAGCTGGGTTTTTATTGTGTTTTATGTGAGGATTACTTACCCTCTGGGAGCCAACATAGCAGATACCTTTGATATGCTTGTTTGTTATCTTTGGCTGCTGGAGCAGAGACAGCGTTAAAATACTCACGACTGCTCATACTATTCCAACTTGACTGTGAAGATAAATTTATGCCTGATTTAAACTTTTGTTTAGTCATAATGTAGTTAGTTAAGTGCTTTTTGTTGTTCTTGACCCTATTTATTTGTCCTCTATTGTCATAAATCAGCGGTCGGAACGAAATCTAATTTCGGGAGCACTACAACAACAACCCTATTAGAGTCTACCTAAGTTGGGAGCAGCCGCTGCTCCCGGAGCCACTGCGTGCCCACCCTGTCATAAATCATGAAAACTTAAGGTCTTTTGTTGAAGTTTTTATTTAATACAAAGAATCTTTTTTCATGTTTTTCTGGGTAAGAATCAGTCAACGAATCATCACTTGAATGTATATTCCGTAATTTGATCGGCCTCCTCGATGAGGCTCATAGCATTTTTGGCCAGCTCCTCTGTGGCGGCACAGACCAAATCCGGCTTCATCACATTGAATTTTCCACCTCGGGTGTGATAAATGCAGCCCCCAGCTTCAGTCAGAATTATAGCGCCAGCTGCAATATCCCATGGCTTCAGATCCTCAACGTGATAGACATCGCATTGGGCTGTCGCCACATAGCACAAAGCGAGAGCACCGCTGCCAAAGCTGCGAGTTCTGTGCAAAAAAGAGCAGACAAAAAAAAGAGTGTTTATTACGCTCCGACTCTTTGAATTTCTTCTCCTGCTCTCTCACACTTACGCAGTGGCATTTGAGCCCAACTTGTAAATGCGTTTCAAGTTCTTGTCTCTGACAGCTGCAGCGTGTATCAAAGAGATTTCATAGGCAACCACAGCTTGATTGATCTGTAAGAGAAGAGAGAATGAGAGAGAGCTTTGCGTGTTATATGTGTGAGAGCACAAAGAGAGGGACAAGTTTTGTTGATGATATGATACACCGGGTACATGCGATAAATAAACGAATTTTAAATGTTAGAATTGAAACTGAAACTGAATCATCATCGTGAGACGGTTAAATTTACACTGGGAATAACAATTATATAATAATAGTATGTTTACCTTTGTGATTTTGGAGGTGTGTATGCGTTGGCCATTTAGGAAGGCACCATGGCCCTTCCACGCCGAGAACAATTCATTAGCTGGCGGATTGTAGATGATGCCAACGACGAGTTCTTTGTTGATGGTCAATCCCACTGAAATGCAGCAGTGTGGAATGCGATGAATGAAATTCGTGGTGCCATCGATGGGATCTATTATCCAAGTGGGCGCATCAGTTAACTCCGCTTGGCGCTGTGAGGCCGCCGACTCCTCCTCGCCAATGATCAATGATTCAGGGAACGCCGCCTGCAATCCCTCAATTAAGGTATCCTCAATCTGTTTGTCGTAGACGGTGACCAAATCATAAAAGTCCGCCTTGACCTTGTAGTCTGTTTTGGGCTTCGTATAGCCCTCCATCAGTAGTGGACCACATTTCTGCACCAAATCCAAGGCGACCTCATAATATTCCTTCAGTTTCGACTCGCTAATTGGAGAATTGCTCATGATTGTTGTTGTGAACTCGTTTAACTGACGCTAACCACTGAATTCGAATAGCTTAAATTAATGGCATTTTAGCTATCGAAAGCTTTTACGAAAGCTTCTTTTGAGCTTTGAACTTTTTAGAGAAAGGGGTATTATTAGTCTATGAATTTGTATACGAATTCAAATAAATGATAAGATTAATTATTCACTTTATTAGTCCGACAACATCACTGTAATCTTTCAGATAACTCCTAAATGCCACTCATCACATACAATAAAACTAGATACTTTGTTTGTGATGAATATGACTTTAAAGTGGAACACTGAGCTTGAAAGATAAATAAGTTTTGTCATTGCACTTTTAAGCTGGAAAGTTTTTTGATAAAATTATTTATTCAAGCACATTTATTATTCATTCATGCACATCATCGCTGCCCACAGACTTGGCCAGATCTGCTTGCCGTATAAGATTTTCAATTTGCTTTCGTAATGTCTCTGTGCCGGCACAAATCAAGTCTGGTCTCATAATCTCAAAGGGACCGCCATAGGGATGGGTTACAACGCCGCCAGCTTCACGGATGAGCAAAAAACCCGCAGCACAATCCCATGGATACATGTCCTCAATGTGAAAGGCGTCCAAATTGCCAGCGGCGACCATGCAAAGTGAATCCACAACAGCGGAATAGCCCAATAAACTAGAGAATAATTTAATCACATGGATTTATTTTTATTATATTTATATGTGAGGTTTACTTACCGTCTCGCCTGTGAGCCGATATAGTAGATGCGTTTGATGTGCTTGTTTCTTATCTTTGGTGCGTGGAGCAGACACACCTCGTAGGCCACATTGGCGGCATTGAGATGCTCACAGTCGCTCACATGAATTGGTTCCCCATTGCAAAAGGCGCCCTGTCCCAGCTTGGCTGTGTAGAGTTTCTTCTGGGCAGGATTATTCACAATCCCGAGCACGATTTGCTTATTGATCGCGAGTCCAATTGAAACAGAGACGTGGGGAATTTGTTTAATGAAATTCGAGGTGCCATCAATGGGATCTATGATCCAGGTGGGGGCATCTGTCAGCTCCTTGGTAATGTTATTATTCTTATGAGTGTCTTCCTCGCCAATGAATTTGTGATCGGGATATTTGGCCAGTATGCTGGACATGAGAAACTCCTCAATCTCATTGTCATAATCGGTGACCACATTGTGGAACTCGTTGCACTTCAGGGCAACTGATTTACCCGCATTCTGATAGCCTTCAAACAATATTTCACCTGCTCGAATTGCCAGTGGGTAAATGAACTTGTAAAGTTCCTCAATCTGTGCTTCGTTTGTCATTCCGACGTACGTTTGTTGTCACCTGCCTTGCAACTGAACTCGCACTGAGAAATCACAAGATACAACTCAGAACGGGTTTCCATTCCAATCGTAAACAAAAATTGTTTAAGATAATTTGTTAACTTTTCTGAAAGCTTTTGTGTAATTATTCTGCGACTGCAAATGATGCTTAAATAAGTAAGAGAGCGAACAGTGGGGCAAGTGCATAAATTTTAATTTAAAATTAAAGTTAAAGATGAATTTTATTTAAAAAAAAAAGAAGAGGAAGCCGTTTTCTTTAATTTTCAAAGTCAAGTTTCCTTTATATGGCATAACAAATCTTGATTACTTATTTAAGTTATATGCTGCTCATAAAATGCATTTAAGAAATGTATGGAATTTACTTGTTCTTTTTGAAATCGTAAATATTATTGTAAATAGAATAACAATTCTTGGGAATTTGTTATATTCACAGATATTGATTTTTCTTTCTTTAAAATGCAAGTTCTTAAAATATAAAAGCTAATTAAGACATTAAAAAGACTTTGTTATTCATTCATTTAAATATCATACTGATTCTTAACAGTTTGTTTAATCCTCTAAGACTATCTTTAAAAATAATGAAGAAACAGAAGTCAAATAATTTTTTCTAAGATTAACTTGGGCCTCTGAATTAAAAAATGAGCTCCGAAAAACGTACAAGGCATCGTTTATCTGTACGTCGACAAAATGTAAAAAGTGATTCAAGTCTCTTTTTGGGCTATCAGTGAAAAAAGTCGGTTGAAAATATGTTTACATTTTAGATTTGTCATTTATCTTTTATCACTGCGGACGGCAGTCCGCGCTAGTGACGAAAGCAGCACGAAGGGTGCGAAGGCGACTAGCATATATACACAGGAAG
Source organism: Drosophila subquinaria (assembly GCA_037043405.1). Taxonomy (NCBI): domain Eukaryota; kingdom Metazoa; phylum Arthropoda; class Insecta; order Diptera; family Drosophilidae; genus Drosophila; species Drosophila subquinaria. Next base: position 58,867 of record JBAMBL010002622.1, read on the forward strand.
AATGGAAAATTTGCTATGACTGTCCGATCAGGTCGAGTTATATA
>JBAMBL010002624.1:0-22215 GCA_037043405.1 Drosophila subquinaria
ATATGTTTCAGATGTATAAGCTAAAAATATTTTATACAACATTAAACTTAGTAAATAAATGTATTAATAATTAAGGTAAAAATAAGTGAAAAATTTCAGCTCAATTTAGCTAAAGATCAAAAACAATTTTGAAATTATTTCGAACCTTTAATACAGATGTACATACAATTAAATTAAAAATATGTATTTAATAAAAAATAAAACATTGTAAATACATTTATTAAAAATTGGGGTGAAAAGTAGTGAAAAATTGCAATTCTATTTTATGAAAGTTTAAAAAAAGCTTTTGAAATAGATTCGAAATTAAATTTCCTTCAGAAAAGTCAAGGTCTCAGTCGATTCATGAAAATAATTTGTATAATCAATAGCAACAATCTATTTAATCAATGATCTTTTGCCATGCTGATAATCTCAAAAGATGAAACTGATTCATAGATAAGAACTCGTAAATTTTCCATTTTAATTGTATTCATTGAACTTTGATTTGCAGGTAATAAAAATGGTCGACCTTGCCCAACTCACCTGTCCGAATCTAAGTGCATGAATGCAGCTACAGATAGCGCTACAAATACAGATACATGCCATATACCACATTAACAGATACAGATACAGATACTTTGTATATGGGAATAATAAGTTTCTATAGTTTGTGCAACTGCAGAATAGATTGCAAATAAACTATGAAAAATGTGCGGCATGTGTAGGTCGTAAGTTTTCTCATTCCCTTCCTCTCTCACTCACTCTCTCTCTCTCTCTCTCTCTCTCTCTTTATCTTTCTGTCCCTGTCTGTGTGCTAATGTATATGCACTTGAGATACCTCGGGCCACTTCACTTTTCTACACGCGCAGTGCTGAAAATGCACCGCGCTTTCCCCTCCCCTCCCCTTGGAATTACCCCCACAAATGATCCACCCCCTTTGGACAGACTCTACCCCTCCCCTTCACCACTATTCCCCCCTTGCAGCCGAGTCAAACACGCGCCTCTTTTTTTACGAGCAGAACTAACAAAAAAAAACACAACAAACACCACAAAATAGCAAAAACATATAATTGAGCTGGTTGTGGAATTGAGCTGATCGACTGGCAGATACCCTGTGAATTATATTTAAAATTCAAATTAAATTTAAGGACTCTTAATAATCATATGAAAGGAACAACTTCTTTGACATTTATTTAGAAATTCTGTATCTTTTGTTTGATTCTCTTGATATTTACTTTGAAAAATAATTGAAAATCCAATATTACTTCCAGTAATAGATTTTGGGGAATTTTATTCTTAGTTATGAATGAAATGAAAGATACTTTGCATAAACTTCCAAGATATTTATAAAGAAACTCGGAATTTTATGCATGATTTCATTGATATTTACTTAATATAAAAAGAAAGTAAATAGCAGGAATAAATTTTTGGATACTTTCTAAACTTTGTGATAAATTTATAAGAAAATTACAGGCTATAAAAACGACAGATTAAACTAATTGTTTATCAAATATCAGAGTCATATCTTAAAAGTTGGAAACTTTTACGAGAAAGAAAAATTTCCAGTGTTGCCCCTTAGTTTGTTAAACTCTCTGTTAGGCTAGTTTATGACTACAGGGTATGGGCTATACACAAAGCATAAAAACAAAACTACGATAATGGCAAATGGCAAATGGCAGATAGAAGCAACCGACGAGACCCCAACGGAAAAACGCGTCCCACCGTCGTCCAGACCTGGGACCTATTTTCAACTAAATTGTTGTTGTTCCTGTTGTTGTTGTTGTTGTTGTTAGTGTTGTTCCTGCTGTTGTTCTGCTCGTTGTTGTTGTTGACGTTTTTACGCGAGCTGCTTTTTTTTTGTTACTACAAAGTAAATGTCAAGTGCGAATCAGTGAGCGAGTGAATGACTGAGTGTAAGTGAGTGTATGAGTGTAGTGAGTAGTGAGTACTGAGTGCGATTGTGAGTGTATGCGTTATAAGCATTACACCCGACGCTCTGTCGTATAGTAAATGGCCTTGGGAACGTTTGTTAACCTCGTTTTGATAACCAAAACACAAAAAAATCGTCGCTCGGCACGCAGGCAACACACCAGGGGCGTTATAGAGACAGAGAGAGAGAGAGAAAGAGACAGAGAGGGAGGAGGAGAGGTGCTGTAAATGTAAAGGGTGCGGTCAGGGTTACGAATGCTACATACGACCAGGAAAACATGTAACGCCAATAAGCGTATCACGCAGTTAATATTCAAACAGAATGCGCAAAAGGAAAAACACAATGAAAAACAAACCGAAAATACCTATGTATGTATACATATATGGAAAAAAGAAAATAAATTAAATTAAAGCCAAAGCAAAACATATAAAATAATGGCTAATAATAAGAGCTAATATACATATATTCCATACTCTATGAAATCAGATCAGACTCTAAACAAGGCAAAGCGTTAATTTTTAAATTAATTTTAAAAAAGAAATAAGGTTTTTAAATATTACCTGAAATATATAACAGTTTATTGGATTTTATAAAAAATATACTCAGTTTTTATTATAAATATAAATTAAACTACTTTGTTTAATACATAAAATCTGAAATAATCTGAGCTCATATCAGAAAAAGTCAATTTAAATATTTACAATATGTGTATTACAATAATTCAATTATTTAATTCGAGCTTAAGAGCTATCGAAAATGTTTATTGAAAACATTTGAAATACATACTTAGAATATTGTTAGACTCAATTTGATATATCTAACAATTTAAATGCATTTTTAAATTTATTTAAACATTTACATTTAAATATTAGTTTTTATGCATTTAAATTTAAATTTTATTACAACTGAAATGTGTGGTGTAAATAAATAATAAGTTTTATTAAATAAATGCAAGTTTTATTTAAGCTTAGTAAAACAGTAAGTATGCGGACTAGTTGTAGGGTATTTGCAGTACAATACAAAATAGCTGTAGAGTTTGTAGTGCAGAGGGAGCTGAAAGTTCCTGGCAACGTTTAATTGCACTCGATAAAAAGCTTAACAAAATGAGAACGTTGATTGCAAGTGTGTGAAAAGTAGATAAAGAGGAAGAGGGAAGGGCAGAAGGAGGGGAGGGAAGGCGTACAATAGTGTTACTATACGGGGGTGTAGAGTGGAACTTGGCCACTTGGCTATGTTGGCTAAGCGCTTGGCAAATATTTATGATTCCAGCAATGGGCGCACTATGAATGGGAAAGGGGTTAAAGGTGGAGTGGGGGTAGGGAGGGGGAAGGGAGAGGGAAGGGGTGTGCTTGAAAGTGTTAAGTCTTTACACCCTCGAGATCACGGAATTGGCCAGAGATCTTGTGACTTGGCCAACGGATTTCATTAAGTTTCCGCCTTTGCATTGTCGCGTATTTTTACGAGTACCGTCGAGTGTCGAGTGGGCGGCAAAGGCTGCGACAACTTATTATGCAATGCCAAAATGCCAATGGTCGTAAAAACGCCAAACAGATAAGTAAACACATAAATAAATTACGTATACGCAGCGTAGTCGAGGAGACGCTTGAAGTGGAGGCGATTTGCTCGCAAGCGCCATTCAGAAGCCAAGCACCTCAGGAAAGAAGGGGAAACGTCATAGGAGAAGCTGTCAAATTTATCCACACTGAGTGCAAATCCATCAGAGGAAACATCAGATGCCAATTACCCTAAAGTTGCACAGAGATCAAAGCGCAGTCACAATAATTTACAGAATTCAAAAGTATCGAATTTTGTTTACCGTGTAACTAAAAAATGTAATGGTTGAGATATTACTAAATTTTATTATGTTATTATCAAGACATAAATGTTGATAAAATATTTAATATTTGCATAAAAAACTGTAAATTTGCTAAAAAGACCTAAAAATCGAGTCAAAAAATTATTTTGTATTAACAACTACGTTTTATTTTAAAAATTGTTTTAATTTAAAAATAGATATAACGACAACTTGTTTTCTTTTATATCAATTTTTACATTTTGCTAAAAAATTCGATTTAATGGATTGACTAATTAAGTTTAATAGAAAACGAGTGTCTTTTGCTTCTACAACTCTCGCCCTGCTTTCTATTTTCTATTATGCTTTGTGTGATATTCGTAAACGTTTCAACATGACATTGACATGACAACTCTCTGGGTAAAGAATACAAAAATAAAAGAAAATACCCTACTAGCATGCAACTTACAGGGTATGCAAGATATCGTCAAAGTTCATTGGCTTAATTTTTGGCGCCAAATTTTGTTTTGCGACTCATTCAGCATTCAAACTGTTGTTGTTGTTGTTTTTGTGTTCTGACTTGCAACTGTTATTGTTGTTTTTATTGTTGTTATTGTTGCTGTTCTTGTTATTGTTGTTGTTGTTATTGCCAGCTCGTGTTTAGCTTTTTTTGCTTGCTTTTGCTTCTTATATTTGTTGTTGCTTTTGTATTTCGACTGAGTTTATTGACTTGCAAGCCCAGAAAGCAACTCATATAATATGGGAGCAATATATGCCAAGGAGAGGTGTGAAGGGGGGTTAAAGGGTGAGGGGTGTTGCCTGCCGGGTCGGGCCAATAGAGACCTGGCCCCTTTTAATGGGGTAAGCGAACGAACGTTTATGGAATTTACCACCTTCGCGGGAAGCTTTAGCTTTTTTTTGGTATTTTTTTTTTGGTTTTCTTTTTGTTTTTGTTTTTTTCTTTTTAATTTTTGGCGTCGATCGTCGTCGCTTTTTGACCGCACATGAACCGCACAACACCATGAATCGGGGAATGTGCTGTGTGTAACACACACCCCCCCAACTCGCTCCACCTTCCCGCTCTACCTTCCCTTAGCCTCCTCGGCCCACGGGGGAAACCCAGCGAGCGAATGTGAAGCCAAAACAAAACAGGCGCAAATAAAAACAGAAATGGGTAAATACGTGCGAAAAAAAAGCGAAAATTTTGTTGTCAGTGGCTCGAGAACCACAACAAACGTTCCCAGCGCCAAGTGGCGGGTTAATGACATCGACAACAACAACAACAACAACAATAGTAAAAACAACAACAAATTTATAAAAACAAGCAGCAACTGCCGAAAAAAATGCCGCACACGAGAATCCACAACAAAGCGAGCAACAACAACAACAAGTTGAAAGCAAAGTGAAACAAAAAGTGTATTTAATGTCGATGTCTTGGTTCCGTCTAAAGCAAATGCTTCCAGCCCCCCTTTTTAACCCCCTTCAGCTCTCGTTCTATCTCTCTCTCTCACTCTCACGTGTGGCAGCACTGCGGCTCAGCGTTTTGCTGTCTCGCTCGCACAGCAGCAGCCCCTGACGAAGAACCTGTTCGACAAGTCCAAAGCTACCCAATCTTCCACCCGCTCTTCTACCCATAGACATCGCTCAAAGCTCACAGCGTTCTTTGGTTTTGGCCAAGAGCTGAGAACAAGTCAACAGCTGAACACTCTTACCAAAAGAAAGAGAAAGAGACAGAGAGGGAGAGAGAGAGAGAGTTAGATATTGAAAAGCTTTTCTGAAAAATGGATTAATTGATATAGTATCAGTAAAGAAAGATTGAGAAGATAGTTCCAAATCAAATGTGAGTTTTATACTATATTTAATTTGCTTCTTATGAAACGATCTTTCTGAAAAGGAAGATTAAAATGATAGAAAAAATCGGTTTCGTTGATGATAAATTCTCATGAAAATAATTAAATATAAAAAACTTAAGAAAGCAGTAGTAACAAATACAAATAATAGTCTAAAAATGTTGAAAATATTTATAATTTTTCATTTTTGATAAGTTTTTTTTTTAAATTTTCATATTATTTCTTAATGTTCAACTTAAAATGTCAATTTCTTATCTCCAGAAATGAAGATCCCGCGATCTATCACTGTTAATTTAATTGAAATTTCAGATTAATTGAGACTGAATACTGATTATTATTGAATAAATACTTCAGTTTAATTTATAATGTAATTATTATGATTTGAGATCAGTGAAGTTTTTTAATTTTTTTTATTATACGAAAGATAATTTTTTATTTGCTGTCAATCGGATTAAAAATATCCTGAAAAAAGAATATTTTCTTTCCTTTTCACTTTTTTATTCCAACTAAGATCCCCTTTCCTTGATGCGTTACAAACCCAATGATAAAGTGTGTTATGACTCTCTCGAAAGGGCATCGTGTAGTCCATGGCTTGTGGGCCGGCCTTGGTTCGAGGCAGAGGGCGGTACCACTCGACTTTTTATTATGTGTAAGTAGTTGTTGTTGAACATTATCTATTTTGGCAAGTTCTCTTCTATCTGGCCTGTTCCCATTTTAACTGGGCTATTGCGACTTAAGCCGAAAAACTGAAATATCAAAACAGAGTCAAAAGAGAGAAATGTGGAAACCAACTACGAGTACGAGTACGAGACAACGCTTCAAGTTTTATTGAACTTTGGCAACCGCTTAAGCTTTACCTACCCCGCCCTTACACCCACCCCCTACCGTAAGCAACCCCCTGAAGATTGTTGTTGTTGTTGTTGCTGCTGTTGCTGATTTTGCGAAATTTATTTAAATTGTGTTTCGAATTTTGGTCGATTGCTGTTGTCTTTTTGTTGTTGCAATGAAAAGCGGCAAGAAGCTAATGATGAAATATTTACCAGAGTTTGCACTGCGCAGTTTCTTTTGCCGTTCATCATGGTGTTTTTTGGGGCCAATAATCTTTAGCTGGAGTCTCTCTCTCTCTCTTTTTATTTTTGTTTTTTTTTTTGTTGCCGCATTCTTGCGATCTATGGCAAATGGGGGAACGTGCCAGAAATTGAAATTTCTGTTAGTGTATGTGGAATGTGGGATGAGGTAAACTATGAATGCTTGTAAAGGTGTCACAGCAGTATCAAAGTCTACATAAATATTGTCCGAAAGAGACAGAGAGAGAGAGAGAGCGATGTAGGCGTTATACTGGCATACAAGTCGTATGCGTAATACACAACATATTGCGGTTATTGACTCGCCTTTGACTTGGGACTTTGCTTCCAAGAACTGTGTCCACATGTAAAGTGATCACAGATGAGTCAGCCATCATAAAGAATGTTAGTTCATCAGGTGCAAAGCTACATGTGATCCAACAGTCTAAAGTATGGGAAATTTCAGCATCGATTGAGAAACTGTTGATCTATAAACGGATCTTGAAAAGTATAATTGTATCTCAAATTGTTGATATTATTGTGTGATGGTGATGAAAAATTACTAATACATTTTTGATGTTGCTAATATTTATTTTAAAATATTTTAAAAATATTAGGGAGCTATAAAATATTTTCAAAAGCGACCTGAGACTGTTTAAAATATTATATTATGTTTAGGCTAATATATGTTGAAAAATTTATATACTGTTGAATGTCTTGAAGATTTTGTAGACAAACTTTTTAGTTAAGTTCTCAGTAAAGTAACTGAAAGATATTTTGAAGTACAATGCATAGTAATTAATATCACTTTCTGAAATAACTTTCAGCTAAATTTTTATTGAATCTCAGGTTGTGTAGATATATATTTAAGGAAAAAATAACAATTGTTTATCTCTTACATTAAAGAAATTGTATCATCTATAAAAGTGAAGTTATAGTTCTTTGCCTTAAAAGGATCTTCTAAAAATATCTTTAGTTCAGTGTGTACTTATTATGAATTTTTCCATTACCAATTCATGTTATTTACCTTTTGTGACCACATAATAATATTGTTATATTTTCAACAATATATTGTGATAGTTGGATGTTAGTAGAGCTCGTGACTAGTTCAAACCGGATCTCGGACACCCCCGTGAATTGATTGATTGGAGGCGACTGATTTCGCACATTATCTATCTATAAATAGAATGGCAGTCAGAATGTTTTGCCAAAGGGTTAACTCCAAGTATTTGCGGATGTTTTGCCAGTTTACGAGTATCGCAATTGGCGCAGTTCGATAAAAATAGATGGAGCATCAACGTTATATTCGTATTTCGCAGTTGGTTCAACTGATTAGGCCCCAAATGTGGGAGGAGGGAATGAAATGACGCAGTCGGAGATTCAGCTCGGAGTTCCCGTGAGTGAGTGAGTAAAAACTAAAGTCGCGAAATCAGTTAACACCACAAAATCTACAGACAAACAACGATTGTTGTTTACGGCTGGTGATTAACAGGTGAATCTATGGTGAAGAGGGAGGGGAATTGGCAGTAGACTGAAATTCATGGAAATTGAGACGAGTTGAAAACAAAACGCGTGCCGCAATTGGAATTCAAGTCAGAGTCGGACTCGAATTCGGACTCAAATTCGAACTATCGCAATTCACAGACAGACTCTAATCAAGTTGTTTGCTCTATAGTTTTTACACACGTAATTAACGCGATCGAAATATCCGAAACAAAACAACAACAACAACAGTGTACGAATATGATCTCAGTTGTAGGTTCAGGCAGATCGACGTAATCATGACTTGACGTAATTTTACAATTCTGTTTTTTGTTTTTTTTTTTGGGGTGCGAATCTTTCACAGATTGAACTGCGAAAATCAAAAGAACAAACTAAAGCAAATAAAAATATTATTGAAAATGTTTTGCAGTTTTCGCATTGTGGGGGGATTCACTTTTTTTTTTTAGCGTCAAGTGTTTTGTGATATTGTTGTTGTTGTTGTTGTGGCTGCTTCTGCGAATTGCGAAACGATGAGTTTATTTGTTATTGTCGCCTCGTCGCAATAAATAAGTAAATTTACATTCAGCGCAAATACAAAAACAAATGCATAAATAAATAAAAGCAATTCCAAAAATTCGCACACGACCTCAATGAGTCACGAAAATGAGTCGCAAAACAGTCTCGCCACAAAAAAAAGAAGAACAGAAATAAATACAGAGACAGAAAGTGCCACAACAAACACCACGGTGTGTGCTGTCATCCCCTCCTCTTTACCCTCTCCTTTTACCTGCCACCTTGTTGCAGTTTCAACCAAAATAACATTTAGGCGCGATTCTGAGAGTGCGTGTAAAATAAATTCATGTAAACAATTTCTGAATGCCAAAAAAACAAGTTGGGAATATTTATTCTTCCCTTAACTCTCTCTCTCTCTCTCTCTCTTTCTCTCTCTCTCTTGCTCTCTCGCGAGTAATTGGCAATGATCAGTTTTTAATTGATCAAAATATACGAGTGAGTGTTTATTCATCCACACTGAGTAGGCTATAAATATGGGCAATTTGTTCGACAAGTTCAATGAACTGTCTCTATTCTATTCGATATTAATGTGATTGTTATTGTTTTTGTTATTGGTATTGTTATTGTTATTGCTATTGTTATTATCGTGGCAATCAATCACATCAGTTCTATAATTAGATCTTTTACGAGTACTCGTAAGTGCGCTTGCTGGAATAACTGATCTTTGACAGCAACTCTAGAGAAACGATAATCATTCAATATTTTAACTGATTTAAAAGTGATCTCTGTACAATCTCTGCCTTTTCTAACTATTCCTCTCTGCTCAAAAAATCAAATTATCTTGAAATCTATAAATTAAACTCAAGTGTATAATAGATTTTTTATTAGCCCGGCTATTTTTGGATCGTGTTTAATATTTAATTGTTGAATAAAACCTATAAATTAAATGACAAAATATTTTTGTACACTTTAAAAGAAAGCCCTTGTTGGTTGTTTATTTTTTTGTTTTAAAAATAACATTAAACTCATTTTTTGTGTATATTTATAAAATTTAGATTTTTCTCACTTATTCAATTTATTTGGCTTTGGTGATTTTCTATATTTATTTTAATTTTGCCCTCTGTGATATTCAGTTTATTGTTATTAATATAATTTGCTATTATAAATAACAGTTTGTTTTCATCTTAGAATATGTATCTTTAACTTCCGTCTTATGTCAAATTCTTATTTTCTTTTTCTAATACTAAGATACTTTTATGCTTTCAGTTACAGATTGCTTAGTTCCTTTACACATCTGCACCATGGGAAAGTATCTCAAAAAACACATGATGTATCTTTCATTTCTATCGCATGCTGAGATACTTTATTTTTGACAATTCCACACACAACTGAGTGCTCTTAAGCTGGCAAACAGCCTCGGATTTGTGTCGAGCGTATCTCAGGCTTAGCCTTTGACAGGATCTCGATTCTTATCCTTTTCATTAGCAGCAGGCAAACGACAACGGGCAACTGGCAAGGGGAGAACATTTTTGCCAAATGCCATTGCATACATAATTACAAATTACAGCTGCAGTTCTCTATACTTTGGACATTATGCATTATATCTGCAGGTAAACAGATGCATTCGCCTTCAGCGACCACCGCCAGCGAAACAGCAACAATAACAAGGACAACAACAACAAGGACAAGAGCAACAGCAACCATCAAAAGACAACAACAAACTGTTTTTGAACCTGTGGCAGGTGCGCGAAATGTTGTTGTTATTTAAAGACAAATCGAAGCGAGATAAACCCAACAAGCAAATGCTTATTATACCCTATAGCTGAAGAGTGCAAGTGGCTATGATGAACTAGAGAAAGAGTTGCAATATTCATGCAGTTTAAATAGAGAAACTTTTAAAATATGTCTTTCATTGAGTAACTTTTAATGATACGTTTTACAGGGTATGCTTGCAGTCGATCACATGGTGTGTAATTTGAGTACATTTGCTGCTCCTTGTCAGCGCAAATAAAGTGGAAGTAAGTGGAAGTAAACATTGGCCAGGTCGCAGTCATGTAATTTGGCTGTTGTTGCCAGTTGCCAGTTGCCACAAAGGGAACTGAGACTTGGGGCAGCACAGGATTGAGGATTGGAGAACTGGCAATCAGCAGTCGGCAGTCGACAGTCGTCAGTCCGCGCTGCCAGCTGTTGTCTTTGATGCAACACGTGGCAGGTGTGGCAGCCACTGCCGTGACATCAGCAGCTGCTGTTGCCTTTGTTGTTGCTGCTGCTTTTGTTCTTCTCCTGTTGCTGCTGTCGTTATTGTTGTTGCTGCTGCTGCAGCTGCTGCTGCTGCTGCCGACGTCGCATTTGGCAATTATGAAGTTGAGATCGAGACTCGACTGCGGCACAAGGATAAAAGTCAAAGCGCCTCCTTGTGTTGCACCTGTCCTCCAGTTCAGTTGTTCAGTTGTTGCTGTTGCTGCTGTCGCGTGTTATTGTTAGTGCTAGTTGTGATTGTGACTGCTTGAAAGGAAAAACTCAACTCGGTTCAGTTTCTGGTGGGCTGCTGCTGGGCCAGCCAATTAGCACAGCTTCGTTATAACTCATTTGCAGCAATAAATGTCGAAAGCGGCAACGAGCAGCGAGCAACAAGCAACGAGCAACAAGCAAAATTCAACGAGCAACTCACAATTCGCTACAGGCAACAATAAACACTCATCATGGGCTGAGGGAGGCAAAGTGTAAGGCAAAGAATTGATTGCACTTTGGCGTGTTTGTTAAGTTGGCAGCAACAGCAACAGCAACAACAACAGCAACAACAGCAACAACAACAACAGCAACAAAGTTGTTGCTGCCATTTGTAGTTTGGCTTTTCATTGTTGGAATGTTGCACTTAGCGCACGCCAGCAACAATGTTGCCCAAACAACAACAGCAACATGATTGACTTCCGCATTCCTCTTTAATAAGTCAGTCAAGTCAATGCAAACAACAACAACAGCAACACAACAATTGACAACAACAAACGAAAATTCAGTTTTTGAGATCTGTGAAATTTTTGTCTTGATCTTTGGTTTTGTAGTTCAGGAATGTTGCAAGTGGCAAGCTGCAAAAATATGTTAATTGTAGCACATTTTGCATTTCTTTAAGCCGTGGAGAAAGTTTTTAAAGGCTTTCTTTAGATACGCTTCAGAAAATATTGAAAAATATCTTTGGATAAGAAATTTCAATTTCAATTTTTCGATAAGAAATTTAAATTCAGTTACAGATGCAGATTACAGATATGCTTTAAATGCAGCAAATACTTTTTCTACTTATTTTGTTTGATTATAATTTATAGCTATATTTTACAATTTTAGTTGAAATTTTGTGTCACAGTTTTCAGATATATTTTATAGATATCGAGCAGAGCTTCCGTTTAGCTCATTTACCGTCTTTGGATTAAATTCATGTTCCACTCGATATCTTACACAGTTTCAGAATAATGTTTTCCATTCACGTTCCATTCGATATCATTCACAGCTGGAGTTATTCTGTTAATCAGTTGAATACACAAAAACTCAATGATCTATTAAGAAACTGTTATATCATAGCGAGAATCATGATGTCATATACATAAGTATATCCGATGTCCAAATATTTCATTCACACATTCACCTGGGAATCATTCACAGTTAGTCCAAGACGTTGAACACCAACTCAGCCAAAATGACAGCGGCTGCATTCGAGTATTGACTGATTTGCTTCCTGGCCAAGAGCCCAAATGACTCAGAGCCAAAATGTGAATACAATTTCAATGAATGTATTTATTTTTTGTTGCCGCAAAAAACAATCCATCACGCAATGGCAACGAAAAAATTCGCGACAAACGTCACGAAAATCTAAACTAAATTTGCAAAAATATTAGGAGGGGAACTTTTTGCTTTTGCTTGCGATGTTTTTGCCGCTGAATTTTGTTGTTCGTCATTAAGTTCCGGCCATGTGACTGCAGAAATGCTAAATCTAAAACAACAAGGCTAAATTTGGCCATATCCGTAGGTGGGAAACAAACGTTGACGCCACTCTTATTTCGCCATCATCATAGAGAGAATTTAGCAGAAGGTCAAGTGGCAAATAAATCGTTCTAGGAGAGTAAAAGTTTAGAGAACATAATCCGCTCCACAGACCCACAAATTGTGCTTATTTTGGTTACTCTTTTCCGGCTAAGTTAGAACAACAATTCAAAGTTAAGTATAAACATAAGAAAAGAGGTTAGACTAAGAAAATACTTCCTAGAAGGTCGAGTAGCCATAGGAAAATAAATAATTTTAAAGAAAATAATACAAATTTCCTACAGCTTTTCCACTGTAAATCTGTAACTGAATATGGTTGGCAGAGAATTCAACTTAAAACCTTTATAATATTGTGTTCGTTTAAAGGGAATTTAGTTAAAGGTCAACTGGAACAGTTCTAGGAAAGAAAAAGTAAAAGTTTAAAGAGCATTTAACAATGCCTCTTCATAGGCCCCAAACATTGTGCATACGAGTGCAGGAATGAGTGTGAATTATGAGCTCTTGTGATGTGTTGTGTGTGTTTTTTGGGGGGACTTGCGAAATCTTATGAATATTTTGCTCACGCGCTGCCAACAATCAGTCATTTTGTTGAGGCGACAACAGTGATGACGATGACGACGACGACGACAGCAGCGACAGCGACAGTGGCAACATCCCCCTCCCTCCCACTCACCATTCCCCATCCCCCTGTTGCCGCCATCCATTAACGCAAAGAAGTCACGTTTGTTGCCTCCCCGTTTTCTGCCACAAAACCTCGCATACAAAGTCAATTAGTTGTGATGCCCCGACGAAGGCTTCTGTTGCTGTTTTTTGTTATTGTTGTTGCTGTTGTTGTTGAGATTTAGGCCAACATTGACGCACAGCAGAAAACAGCATTGGACTATTTTTTATGATGTTGCCACCACCAACACTAAAACCACCGTCTGCCCCACACGCACTCAGACATTGTCGCGAATACGAATACGAATACGAATACAATTTTTGTGGTTGCATAAAAGGAAACGATGAATGAAGTACGAATAACGAATAGCGAACGTCAAACCCCAAACGCATTACGCCTAAGTGATCTGGATAGACTAGACAAATAGACAGGCCTGACTTTAAAATACCCGTACCAAACACTTGAAACAAATTTCAAATCAACTATGCTAACACTTTGTGTAAACAGAAACTTTAAATGTGAATTTAAGGCAAATATTCGCACAATAAAAATTTGAATCAAGCTTTGCATTCATTTAATTTTTTGATTATTTACTATTAAAATATTATTATTTTTTTAAAAATTGTAATTACTTCAATAGCCTCTTAAAATTACATTTAAGAGTCAATTAAACTTTATTTTGTTTTGTTTTTACTCTAATTTGATTTACAATAACATGTAAAAATTTGTTAATTTTCTAAACATTTTTGTCAACATTTTTACATCAAATTTATTTTATTTTAAAACTACTTTTGTGTTTATAATTTTAAGTAATTAACATATTTGAATTACAACTTTATTAAGCTCTATTTTTACTTAATTGTCAAATAAATGTACAACAATTAGCAGAAATGTAACAAGTGTGTATTTTGCATTTCAAATGGTTCGGAAATACAAAGTCTACATTTTATATGATTGTTCTTGGTTTAGTTTAGTTGTTGTTGTTTTTTGTCTTTGTTGCTGTTGTTGCAATCGCTCAAAAGACGTCAACATATTTTTAGCTGGCGCCGGAAATGCGAAAGCCTTTTGAATGATTTCATTTTTTTAGTTTTCCTTTTTTCACTCTACTTTATTCTGTCTGTTGTTCTTGTTGTTGTTATTTCTATGGCCTTCGTTTTGGACATCATCAAGGCGCAATTTCTGGGGAAAGGGGCGGTTGTCGGGTTGGGGGGAGGATGTGATTGGTTTGCTGTGATTGGTACTGTGAGTACCTTGTATTTTTAGCTAATCACGCGGATAAGCCGAACACAGACTTTGTTGCGTATCTATGAGGCAAAATATTAAAGGCATATAAATAACATTAAAGACAGCCGAAACAGACTTAAGACTGAGAGATACCCTGTAAATATTGAAAACGAAACAAAAACTAAAAATGTTTAATTCCCAAAATCTTATAATTATGAGAGTCAAACTAACTTTTGAAATGGCAATCTGTTTTTTTCTTACTTAAGCATTAATTATTTTAGTTAATTCTCTAAATTTAAAAATGGAGTAATTGCGACAAATAATTCAATACAAATAATAAATACAAATTTAAATTTATTAAATCTGATTCATTTTACCATTTTTGAGTAAATAATACCTTGGGAAAATTAAAGCATTTTTACGACATTTTAATGCTGTGTTTTTACATCATTTGACCCGACATTTTTAAGTAGTTACAGGGTATGCTCGTAAAAATAAACTTTACGTTTGGGAAAACTTTTTGAAATATTCTTAAATTTAATGTGCGGCAAAGTAAACAAGCGATACTTATGTAGTACCCAAATAGGTCCATAATCCGGACAACACTCGTAAAAGTTAGTCTGTGTGTATGTGTGCGTGTGTGTGTGTGTGTGTATATGGATTAAGTGAATGATTATTAATAGAATGCCAATGCTCATTAGAGATGTTTGGGCTTACCTGGGATTTGCTTTCGAAAATGTTTAAAACAAATACAAAATATTTAAATAGTTATAAATCAAAGGAGAAAACAAATAAAACTTACAGAAAAGTGTAGATACATTTTGGATTAATTGATAGAACATTTCCAATTGATTTAATAAAGACTAAAAAGACTTTTCTCTCTCTCTCTATCTCTGCTCTTTAAGTGTCGTTTGTGCTTAGTTCCACTTGAAATTGCAGAAAATTCGTTTGGAACTCGAACTTGTCCTCTCTCGTCCTCGTCCTGAGTTTCGTTCGTCCTGCGGCTCTTTGTACTGGACGTGAGTGGATAACCCGATGACAGGGCAGCTTTCTGGTCAGAAACCAAATCGAAAGCTGCAATTGAAGTTGTAGTTCTGTAGTTGGTCGATGACAACTCCATTTGAACAATTCTGTGGTCCGTGCCAGCCATAAGTCACCCTTCAATTTGCCAGTTGCCACATGCCACATGCCTCGAAATGAAAGCTGCTGCTGATGCTGCTGCTGTGCGAGTTAAGCGATGACAGCGCACAGGATGAGGATGAGGATGAGGCTGAGGATGAGCCCAAGGAATGAGGAATGGGACTAAGCTGGCTACGTGCGTTGCGTTAAGTGAAAATACAAGAAAATTGAGGCACGCGACGAATTACAGCTAAAGCTGAGCATGAGGCATGCAGCAGAGTTGGCACAGTTGGGAGTTGGGGCACTTGGAGCTTAGAATTAGGCGGCTGAGTGAGTGGCCAATGGGTATGTGGCATGATTGGTGTGTGTGTATGCGTCAAATGTGAAAAACTGTACGTTGACAAGATTTATGTGGCATCAACAGAGGGGCAGAGGCAGCTGACAAATGACGTAGGCAGAGACAGGGACAGGGACAGAGACTGTTGCCACTAAGCTGCTGCATGGCCTTTTTTGATGCCACACATTCACAAGCAAATGAGCACAGGACGAGGCTGTTGAGGCCCAGGACAAAACTAAACTCGAACGGACGACGACGACGACGACGACGACGACAATGGCAAATAAAAGATTTTTATTATCACATTATGCGGCAGCAGATTTTCCCCTTAGTTTTTCTCTTCTTGCTTTCGCCCTTGTTGACTAGTTTACTTTTGCCACGCCCCCCTCTTAAGGGGGGGGGGGGGGGGGGCAGCCACAGTGTCGCATTTGGTTGGATTTAGGCCAAGTTATTAAGTTTGCTGCTTGCTGCGCGATTCGGGCCCTAAAAGCAAAAGGCAGGTTGGCCAAATTCAATTTGCCAAATGAAATTTCTAGACACGGGTCCAAAGAGCGAGCATTAACTAAGAACGGGACACAGCATCGTCAAGAACTCGTGCTGCAGATACCCTGTAATCGTTAGAAGGCGAAAGCATAGAAATCGTATTTCCTTATCAAGTCAATACTATTAAGTATTATTCGGCAAGACATATTACACTACACCTCAAATCACCACGAATTAAGTATTTTCGATTTTTTAAATTAGCATTAAAGTTCTATCTATCAAGTACATAAATCTTTATATTAGAGAAAAGAATATTGAACCAAGTACAAATCCCAATTTACTTATCTTAAATGAAGAATTTGGCTTTAATTTTATTTTATTGTTTTTGCGTTTGCTTTCTTAGAATTCTCAATCAGTTTCTTAAGACTACTAAATTGAATTTTGTAACTCTGATTGATTGAAAAATTGATTTGTGCTGAAATTTTCAGACTTCAGAAATCGTATTTGAAATATTCGCACTGATTGTATAAGTTTCAAAAGTTGGAATTTAATTACGTAATACTTGAATTTCTTCGCTATGTGTGCATACCCAAGTGTTTGGCATTGATTACAGGGTATAAATGGAGCATTAACAACGACGTCAGCATTGCAGACATCGTGAGTTCTACTTGGCTGCCTCTTTTCGTTTCGTTTGCTCGTCTATTTTCGTTTGTCCAACTCGACAGGGAGAATTACTAATTTGGATGTTATGCTCCCGGATTTGTTGCTGCATCACATGCTAATTATACAAAAATAGATCACGTGAGCTCGACACACATAGACGGGGAGTAGAGGGGTGTGTTTGTGGATTAGAGGGGGTGTCAACTGTTGCATGTCGTCGCCTGCTTAGACGCGTCAGGAAATGGGGAAGGCAGGAGAAGGGAGGAGAGGGGGAGACGAACTTTTGCGCCTCGTGTCGCATCAGTCAAGCACGCAGCTTGAAGATTGATGCGATGCCACCTGAAGACGCCACCAAGTGACAGAGCTGACAGGCAGGAAGGGAGCGCAACAGCTGCCGGAGATGGAGCGAAGTTATTTGGGTCAGACTTTGACTTCGACTTGCAGGAGATGCACAACTGAGGTGACAACTCGACCGCGGTGTCACTTCACATGATGCAAAACTAATGACGCTAATTCCGGACGGGCAGGAGAATCGAGTAGTTACCCAGAGGGAGGGAAGGGAATAGCAGGGAGTTTAATAAAATTCTTGCCAGCAATTGCAGAAAAATTAGCCAAAGCTGATGATTGTTAATGTTGCAATCATTAATAATGTGGGCAAAATATTTAGGAACAGGGGAGCTGGCTGGACATGATTAATGTTGGAATTGTGTGAGTGGCATTCCAACTTATCAAATCAAGGTAATAACGAGCAAATGGAAGCCAAGGTTAGGCGTCATTTAGGGCTGAAAGTAAAACTAAACGAAATTACAAATATATTGGCAAAAGGTAGAAATTATAGGCCAAAGTTCGTCACATATTTATAGCAATATTTATGAATTATAATAAAAATAAACTAGATTTATTATTCATTAAATACTTATATGAAGGAACTATTATAGAATAATTAATGATTTTTATTTATGTTAAAGAAACTATGTTAATTAAAAATATCAATAAATATAATTAATTAATATTATTTATTAAATAATCAATCAAACAACTGTTTATTTAATTTATATTGTGCTAATCTAGTCTTATTTTCAAAAATATAATTCATTATTATACCTCCAAATTGCAATTAATATTCAATGAATTTATTATTTTTACCAAAAAAAAGAATCAATCAAACTATAGCATTGAATCACTTTGAAATGCTGTCAACTTTGTTAATTATTAAACAAATAAATGAGCTAAAAAATTGCATATTAGGATTACGCATTTAGTATGCGAGCCCCTATATAGAGGCTTGTCATTCATACGAGTATATACTTATTCACAAGTATTCATAGCGAATACTCGTGCTCGATTATGAGTTTAAGTTGAAGCCAAATGCATTTTTTAATGCCAAATTGCAATGCTGCATTTAATAAGCTTTATAAATTGTTTTAGGCATTTTTGTTGTCTGACAATTTGACAGCAAACCGGACAGCGCCCCTTCCCCGCAGGAGGGGCAACTGCCCCGCCCCGTCCACCTTCCGCTTGTCAGCTGACAATCAAAAATGTCAGACGGCGACATCCACGAATCGTGTGTGGAACTAACTGAATGGAGCTCCAAGTGCCTCGGATTGCAGCAACTGCAACTGCAACTAAAACTGAAACTAAAACTGAAACTAAACTCTGACTGTGATGTAGATGGAGACTAAGTGAAGTGGTGCGGTGTGTGGTGCTGCCCAGTGGGGCACGCTGCTGTTGCTGTGTAATCCGTCATTTGTTCGCATTCCATTCAAGGCTGCCTGGCTGCCTAGATCCGCCTCAGTGGGTCTCGCTCGCTCGCTCACAGCCTACAGCCCGCTATCTGGCCATCTCGCTCACACTGCGATCTGTCGCTCTCTGTTGCACCTGGGCCAACTTGGCGGCCATTTGGCAAATTGCAACTTTTCGATAAATTCGAATCATTTGTCATTGACACAAATAGCTTTCAAATTGCACACACAACTGAACACTTGGACAGAGATAGAAACAGACACTGAGACAGAGACAGAGACAGGGACAGGAAGGGGAGGGGATGTTGTTGTTGCAGCTGTTGTTGTTGTTGCTGCTGTTGTTTCATGTTGCAACTGCTGCAATTGACGACGTTCTCAGCGGAAATTCCCAAATTCAGCTAAAGCACACGAGACATTGCCAGAGATCAGAGACCAGCTGAGACTCTCGCAGCTTGATATACCCTACTCATAGAGGGTATATCGACTAGCTCAAGGAAATTGCAAACGTTGTGCCAAAAATTTACTTTTACTTATGTTTAATAAATTTAAAAAACTAAAATGAAAATAAATGATTTTATTAAAAATAATTACAAGGTATTTATGAGAAAATATTATTTTTTTTGCAATATTTAGCTTAATTAATTAACAAATTTAGTTAATTATTTATACATATAATTCGTTCTTAAAAATATAAATAAAAGCAGTAAGTAAAAATATGTAAATAAAAAATAAATAAATAAAATTTAAATTTGTATTTATTTTTATTAAATTAAAATGTTTATAATATTAAAAGTTTCTTTACATAATTTTTCTTAAATAAAAAAATAGTTAAATTAATTATGCATATAATAATTATAATAAATTTAAATAAATAATCTGTTTAATTAATACAATAAATATAAAATGTATTTAAATGCATAATTTTGTCTTTTTGCCAATATTCAGATCCATTATGCTGTTACCTGTTTTTATGGGCCAAGGGTATTTGAAGGCTTTGGCACTTTGCAGTTTTCGTGTTGTACTCGTATTTTCTGTTTGCTTGTTATTATCTTTGCGATTGTTGTTGTTATTGTTGTTGTTATTGTCGTTGTTGTTGTCGCTGCTGGTGGCATGCCGCATGTTGCCGTCGTGCTGTTGCCGATTTCAAGCTGCGTCTCAGCAGCAACAATCGCTTAACAATTTCTGCCTCTCTCTCTTGCTGTCTCCCTTTGTCTCTCTCTCTCTCTATCTGTCTCTGTTGCACGCGCTCACAATGACCCAGTTTCCAAGCGGAATGTAAACAAATTTGACCTGAAAAAAAGTTGTGTTGTTGTCGTTGTTGTTATTGCTGCTTTGTAAACAAAACGCAACGGCGGCTGAGACGCCAGCTGAGGCAGCGGCAGAGGCAGCGACTGCGGCGGCGGCTCAATTGTGGCAATGTGTGTGAATTGCGTTTTCATTTTGGCCTTTAACGTCAAACGTCAACAACAACAACAACAAATTTGCGCTAACAAAGTCATTTTGGCCAATATGAAATAGTTGTGGTTGGAAGAAGGAGGAGGGGGGTAGGTAAAGGGGTGGGGGGGCTGTCTTGTTGCATGAACAATTCGCCAGCAGCTGCCACTGCCACAAAATAAAGCAACAACAATAGCAAAAGATACAAATAATCATTGCTCAGCATAAAATCAAAATCAAAAATCAAAACAAGAGACGAATAGAAAAAGAAACCAAAAAAGAAAAGACGAAAAAGATATAGAAATGTTAAGATTGCAATAGCGGGTAAATGCGAGTATGAATACAAAAATGAATATGAATAATCTGCAGAGCAAGAGAGCAAAGCAATAACAATATAAAACAACAATGGATCATTAGCATTAACAATGCTTTATAATATTTTTAGTGCAAAAATATTTTTAGTGCCAAATTGTTGTTGTGGTTGCTGTTGTTGTTGTTGCCACAGGCGCCGCCAGTCAAAGACACAAGAGGCAACATCAAGTTTAGGACACCTTTCCAATTGGCCCCAGGATTGTTAATGGATTGCCACGCCCAGCTGACGGCAGCCCCGCCCTTCTCTGTCCATGTCCCCTTACTGCCAAAAAAAAAGAGTTCAGTTGGTTCAATCAAAAGTTGAAATTGAAAGGCCCTCATGTTGTTTCAATTTGCAAGTTGAAAGTTGGTCCAAGTAGCGAAAGGTTTGACAAAACTGAATGCGATTCGGAGAACTTGTTTAAAAGGCGATTTTCTGACATTTTTGAATTTATTTAAATTTGAGTTAATGAAGAATTATTTAGCTGTCAATGCTTTAAAAGTGTCTAACTAGAAAATGTTTATTTTTAGCATATAATAACAAGCAGCAAATATAGGTATGGAAATTTATGACATTTGTAAGCTTTTAAATCAGCAAAAAATAATTATATTGGTTAAAACTAATAATTCGATCAATTTGAATTGAAATTGAATTCGAAAATTAGATGAAAAGGTCAATAAAAGCTACATAAATAAGAAATATATTTTAATATCATGTATCTTACTTAATATCCCTTTGTTTTCATTATTTTCAATATATAGTACATATTTAAGATAATTTATTTAAGAAAGTATTTTCTGCTTACATTTTAATTAAATTTGATCGACAGAATTTCAATTATAATCATGGACATTTTATGCATTTACAAATGTTTGTAAATATGTACTTCCAACTAATAAATTTCAATTAGTTTTCCCATAAATCAGTTGTCTTAAACATCACTTAAAAAAGTCGGAGGAGACCGTTTAAGAAATTTCCTTAGCTTTAAGTGCCAGTTACTTTTTCTATGTTTCTTCTGTGTTTTTTTTTTTCCTTTATTATTTCTATGGTTCACTTTCACAGTCTGTCAGTTCCTGCTTCTTCGTTTTAATTTAACAGTGCGGGGGATGAAAGAGGGAAGCGGGGGGAAACGGGGGGGTTTTTCCCATAATTCCTCATTTCGTGATTGCAAAAATTTTCACCCATGTCTCTTTTTCTCCGGTCTTCATAATACTCTCTGTTGTTATTTTTCTATTTCTTTTTATTTGTTTGCATAAAAAATGAAATTTCAAAAGCGTTTCATTAATTTTTTGTTGCCATCTTTTGTTTTGTTATGTTTCGTGTTGTCTGTTGCTCTGTTGCTGTTGCTCTGCTCTGTAGTTTCGTTTGTTTTTGTTGCTATTGCTGTCTATTTTTTGTGGGCACGCCCCCTGCCGCCCCCTTCGCCCACTTCCACAGCCATTGTGGCGATCTGTTGGCAAATTTTTGCGAATGGCTCACGTAATAAATTCCATAAATTGCGTTTTACTTTGACACACATAACTACTCTCAGTGTCTCTCAGTGTCGAGTGTTGTTGTTGTT